>JAHSUG010000040.1:0-65212 GCA_019926025.1 Rhodotorula kratochvilovae | reverse complement strand
TGCGGAGGACCTGCAGCGTCGCGAGCGAGCGGAGGACGATGCGGTCGCGGTGGAGCGTCACGAGGCGGTGCGAGTCGGGCAGGAGAACGCTGTGCGCGTGCCGGTCTGCGGGCGGGGCAGGTCAGGAAGCTGATCTGCAGAGAGGGAGAAGGAGCGCACAGAGGGGCGAAAGCTCCCACGACGCCATCGTCGCTGAATGCGGCGGAGGAAGAGCGCCGCTCAACTTGCGCGCGATCAGGCGCATCTCGCACTCTCGCGCAGGACAGCGTTTGTAAGCCAATGGACACTCCCTGTTACAGCATCGGTGCGATACTGCAACACACAGACACGAGCAAACACCGTAGGAAACAAGGGGAAGCTGGAGGGAGGGGAGGTAACGGGAGAGGGGTGCTGCTCTCGCCTCCAGGTGGATGTGCGCGCCTCCTGCGACTCTATATACCGCCTTCTACGCCCCCTCCACCGCGCACACGCGCGCGCGCGCTCAGTGGGTCGACGCCGGCCTTGCGGGGCTCGTCGCGCCGCTCTGCGCTCCGCTCCCCGGCGGGCAACACTGGTTGTCCGCGCAGGCGGCGCCCTCCGCGCAGAGGACGGGGCAACCCTCGGTCTCGAGCCCGCGCTCGGCGGCCGCCGCCTCGGAGATGTGGCTCAGTCCCTCGGCGGTCGCGCTCGAGGCGACGATCTCCGGCTGGATCGTGCTGCTGTGGATGCCGAAGCGGTGGAAGCGGAGCTTGATCTCGCGCGAGACGTAGACCAAGTCGGACGACTTGACCATGATGTGCACCGACGCGACGATCTTGGACTCGGAGAGGGACCAGACGTGCAGGTCTGCGGGCGGGCGCTCGTGCGTCAGTTCCGTACGTGAGGAGCGGGATACGGAAGAGGCGTACCGTGCACATTGATCACGCCCGGGACGGAGGCGATGCTCGAGCGGAGGCGCTCGAGCGGGACGGACGAGGGTACGCCCTGGAGGAGGATGAACGACGCCGACTTGACGAGCGGAAGCGCGCTCGAGAAGACTGCACGCGGCGCGAGGTCATAAGCACAGTTGTGGGAGAGGGAGGGTAGGCGGACGCACTGATGATGGTGATGACGAGCGAGATGCCCGGGTCGGTGTACATCCGCCACGAGTAGTCGGTGAGCCAGATGAACAAGCCTGCGGCGATGACGCCGACGTTGCCGAGCTGCACGTGCCGTTGTCAGCCGGCTCCTCCTAGGCGAGCGAGTGTGGGGGATGGACGCACCGCATCGCCGAGGACGTGCAGGAACACCCCCTGCATGTTCATCGCGCCCTCGCTCGGAGCGTGCCCGCCATGTCCACCATGCCCACCCTCGTCCGCATCACCGTGCTCCTCCCCCGCATGCAACGTCCCGTAGCCCGCGTTGTGCGCCTTCTTGAGGACGTTGGCGCGCATCTCGCCCGGGTGGACGTACAGCTCGTCCTCGGCCTGCGCCTCGTCGTCCTCTGCGCCGGTGGACGACGCCGCGGAGGAGGGTGCGCCGACAGCGGTGCTCGACCCCGCGGGCGAGGCGGGCGCCTCAGGGCGGAGGAGCGGCGCGCGCTCATCCCCGTGCGCGTGCTCCTCGTCGTCGTGGCTGTGCGCATGCCCGTGCGCCTTCGCCGGCGCCGAGGAGCCGTGCGAGTGTCCGTGCCCGCCACCGCCGCCGCCGTGCGAGTGCCCGCCGTGGTCGTGGAAGAGGAAGAGGCCGACGATGTTGCTCACGAGGCCGGCGCAGCCAACGACGGTGATCAGCTTGGGGTTGGTCACCTCTGCAGGGACGTATTGTCAGCTCACGAAAAGAGTAGAGAGAGAGGGAGCGTGGCGAACCGGTGTAGTTGACGAAGCGCGCGATGGCTTCCATCCCGATGGAGAAGCACAGCGCGAGCAGGAAGACGCCGTTAATGAGGGGGGCCGCACGCAGTGTCAGTACATTCTGAACGAGGAACGGAAGCGAGAGGAGATACGCACCGCCGAGGACTTCTGCGCGCTGCCATCCGTACGAGAGCTGGGACGAGGCGGACGACTTGCCGGCGAGCTTGAGGGCCTGGAGGGCAACGACGAGGCTGATCACATCGTTGAGCCTATGCGTTACGGCAAGTGTCAGCTTCTGCAATGCTGTGTGACCGGTCGGCCGACCTGTACCGAGGAGGAGAGGGGAGAGGGCGCACATGTGGAAGCTGTCGGCAACGAGGGCGAGGCTGCCGACGGCGGTTCCGACTCCGAGCTCGAGGAAGAGGAAGACGGTGTCGACTGCGCGTGCACCAGAGCCACAGCGGGCGAGATGAGGTCAGCGGCGAGCACGAGCAGGGCGAGGAGAGGAGGGGAGAGGCGCACTCGCGAGGAGGAGCTTGAGCTTGAACGCCCGCCGGTCGGTCGACATCCTGGCTGCAGTGCTGCTTTGCTCGCCGGGGCACCTGCGTAGCTCAAGCGAGGAAAGATGAGGGAGACCGCCCTCTCGTCGCCGGACCCTGTCGGCTTTCCTCTCACGCGCACACCCAGGCCGAGGTGGATTGAGACTGGACGCTCCTTGCAGCCACTGCAGAGCCAGCCAGTCGCATGCTGCACACGCGGAACCCGCTCCCCTCCCCCTCGTCCTCCTCATCAGCGCTCGGCCGAGGGACGCGTCGAGTCCCGCTCGTACAGGGCAGCGCAGCCAGCGGAGTCACCGCCGGTGCCGCGGCTGCACTTAAAGGCGTGCTCAGTGCTTTCCTGCCAAGCAGACCGCCGCCCGGTTCCTCGCCATTGTTCGCTGTCCGTCTCACCCCCGCTGGCGGGGGAGATGAGATTGCCGTAGCTCGTCCGGATCGGCCGCGTCCCTCCCTTGCACGACCGTGCATTGCTCCACCCGTCTGTACCGAGGACGCCCTGCCAGTGGCGAGACCGTCCGGACGAGGCGCGAGCGCACGCGCGGACGACCGACAATGCCCTCGACGCTGCACCGCCCCCGCAGCGTCCAGATGCGACAGCCGCGCGCCCCAAGGGTGGCTCCAGTCTTCTCTCCAGGCGCTCCGGCAACCCGGCCGACGGACCCGCGGATCGCCGCCTCTGACAGCGGGGCGGACGGCGGCGCGCAGGCGCCGTTTTGTGCTCGTCGCTGATCCGGAACCCTTTGTCCCCGGGCGCGCGCGTTCCCTTGTGCGCCGCGCGCGCGCGCTGACCGCTTCCCCCGCTCGTCAAGGGAGGAGGCTCGAGGCTCGCCCTCTCTTCTCGCCCGCTTTGCGCTCGAGGCGCCTGCTCCGCTTCTCCGCCCGCTGGCCTGCTCTTGCCCGCCTTCGTCCGCGTGCGCTGCGTCACTCTCCCGAGCAGGATGTACAGCAGCGATGGCACGCACCGCACTGCCCTCCCCTCACCGCAGGACCACTGTGCGCGCTGTCAATGCCGCCCCATTCTCAGAGCGCACGCTCACACCTCCCACCCACAGCATTCGCCGGTCCCTCCTCCTTCACAGGCGCGTCCGTCGCGCAGCCTCCGCCCTCACCATCCGTCGCGCTCCTCCCCGTCCCGGCGAGCGCGTCGACGCCCCCCTCCCCAACGCGGACGCGGTCGGACCGCCCGCCGCGGCCGATGAACGCCTGGTTGCTGTTCCGCACGGCGCAGCTCAGGCAGATGCAGGAGGTGAACCCCGGGCTGCGGAAGAGCCAGGGCGAGCTGAGCAAGGTGCGTCCCTGCCGCGGGCTTTCAGATCGGAGACTCCGCTGCACGCTGCCGCGCTCGGGGCGCTAACGCTGCAGGCGACGACGTGCAGATCATCTCTGAGATGTGGAAGACTGTCTCGCCCGAGGTGCGCGCCACCTCTGACAGTGCGAAAAGGCGGAGCTGACGAGATGCGCGCGCAGCTCAAACAGGGCTACGAGGACCTCGCGCGGCAGCGCAAGGCCGAGCACCAGCGGAGCTATCCGGGTTCGCTCGCTCTTTCGCCTCTCTGAGCGCGTGCTGACCCCGCGCACGCGCAGACTACCGCTACTCGCCGTCGACCAAGCCCAAGGCCGCCGCGAAGCCGAAGCGCTCCGCTTCGACGGGCTCGCGCGCGACGCGCCCTTCGCTGCGTCTCTCATCGTCGCAGCATGCGTTCCGGCCCGCATCGTACGAGCCTTCTGAGGCGGGCGGCGGGGCCGACAGCATGTCGACGTCGGCGTCCTCGTCTGCGACGGGCTCTCCGCGATACGGCGCGCTGCCGACGCCGTCAACTGCGACGTGGAGCGGGGGGTACGAGGACTACTCCCCACCCGGGAGCGCGCAGCCCGCGTACGAGCACGCGGAACCCGTTCTGTCGCTGTACGCGCAGCGTCAGGGGCAGTTCGTCGGCCTTCCGCGCCCTGCGCCCCCGCAGAGCGCGCCGCCAACGATGGCACACTTTCCGCCGATGTCGGGCTCGTCGGCGCTCGGGCTTACGCTGTCGCACCGGCACTCCCAGGTGCGCTCACCCGCCTCCCCTCACCCTGCAACTCTCGCTGACGAACTTGAAACGAGCAGTCGTACAACACCTGGGACGCGCACGTTCCCCCTCCCCCGCAGCCGGCATCCGCCTCGCGCGCATCCTTCGCATACGTCTCTCCGCCGCAGACGCATACCCAGGGCGGGTACCTCTCTCCGCCATCATCCGCGACGCACGCGCCCGCGCCGTACCCTTCCTCCTCCTCCTCCTCGGCAGCGTACCCGCAGAGGCAGCAACTCGCACACCGTGTGAGCTACGGCGCTCCGACCGCGCAGCACGCATGGGCAGATGCGCCCGAGCACCTCGATGCACCGCCGCTGTCCGTGCCGACCCAATCGCACTCGCACTCCCACTCCCACTCGAATGGGCAGGGGCACTGGCGGACTGCGTCGCACCCGCACGTGCACGCACACGATATGTACCGCCCGCTCCCCTCTCCGCACGCGCACCAGCAGCAGCAGCACCAGCAGCATTCGCAGCCGATGAGCGTCTCCCCCGCGGCCGTGTACGGCCTCCCCGCGCCTGCTCCTCCTCCTCCTCAGCAGTGGGAGCACTCCGCCCCCGCACAGCACCAGTGGGAGGACCTCCCCTCATCGGCATCATCCTCCTCCGCCTCCGCCTCCACAGGCGCGGTGTACACCTACCCCTCGGCCCCCGCCCACGCATATGAGCCGCTCCCGCCGCATGCGCACCTGCGGCACCGCAGCGCGTCGAGCGGGGAGTGGTTCGAGTACGGCGCGCACCCGCCGCCGCCGCCGCCGTCGCGGTAGTTCGCATCGCATCTTGGAGCCTCCGCGTCGATAACCCCCGTCCCGGAGTCTGCCCCCTTCCTCCCTAGAGTTGTTCTGTGCCGTTGTGCCCCGCCGTTCGGTCCTTGTCGTTCTTCGTCGTTTCGGTTCCGTTCCTGTGGTTTGGGTCGTCGGGCGTCGTTTCACTCTCCGCATCTCGTTTGTCTGTTCGCAATGCAGCGTGGTAACTGACTGTCCCTCCCAGCGGCGCTCCCTGAGGAAGCGAGTCTGAGCGAGGGCACCGTGCTGAAGCAGGGAAGGAGGAGGGGCGAAGATCAAGCTGCAAGCCGTCCCATTCCGATGTAGGAAACGCGCGGACGAGCGGTACGTGTGAGAATCATCCGAGTGGCTTGAGAAGGGGAAAGGACGCAGGAGCGCGACGGGACCTGCCAGCAAGTACCGGAACGGCCGCAGGCGCACACCCCTCGTCGTCGTCGTTTTGGCCGCACCCGGCGCTCCCGTTCGACTGCTCGACGGTAGAGAACAGCATCGAGGACGCAAGCGAGGCGGGGCGAGAACGCAGCAAGTAGAGCAAGGAAGCTCCTCGCCCTCCTCCAAGAAGAGTGGGCCGCCTCCGTGTCCGCGCCGGGAGACCAGACGGGCTCCCGCCAGTCCCGTGCAGTAGGACGCCTCTTCTCGAACCGCGCGACCTTCCCCGTGCGCGCGCCGGTGCCCACCGTCCCGCTCTTCGCGTACGGGATCAGCGCGTGCCACGCGAGTCGCACGTCCGAGGGCGCGAGGCTCGGTGCTTCGAGAGGCTGGCCTGGGATCGCGGCTGGCCGCGCGGTAGGAGCGACGGTACATATTGAGGATGTCTCCGAGAGGGTATGCGAGCGTACGATAGGAGAAGAGGACCGCCGACGCGGCGGAGCACTGGGCACGCTGTTGAGCGAGAGGGAGGCGGGCAGGGCAGCTGAAACCGTCGAGGAGGGGCTCGGTGGGCAGCGCGGGACAGACAAGCGTTTCAGGCGAGACGAGCAGCACCAGGAGGAGGAGGAGGAAGAGGGCGAGGGAGAAGGAAGAAATGCAATTGCCAACCCTGCACGCCGGTCCGCCGTGCGAGACATGGAGAAGCGAGGGGGCGGGGCGCGGGGTGGCAGGGGCGCGGCTCGCGCCGATGAGGCGGCAGGTCGAGCGCGCATCGAATCTCGCTGCTCGCTGCAATTCCTAAGGAGACTGCACGACCTGCAGCCCAGCCGCTGTAGATCTCGTCGCCGCCGTCGCCTGCGCCCGCCGCTCCTCGTCGCTCGCCCCCGCCGCGCCCCGCTCGACCAGCAGAGCACCCCTCCGCTGGCCTCGCGCGCGCTCGCACCCGCAGGATCGCGCGACCGCCTCGAGGCGCTTCCCTCCACCCGCCAGTCGCAGCAGAGCCCTCCCGCGCACCCGCCAGCGATGAGCGCCGACGGGCCTCGCTCGCCGCCCAGGGCCCCGCCGCCAGAACGCCCGCGCTCGCCCAGCTCAGCAGCGTCCAGGACCAGCGAAGCTAGCTCGCGCGCCAGCATCGCTGCGATCCGCGCGAGTGCGCCCGCTTCGACGACCGACTCGGCCGCCTACTCGCGAACATACCCCTTCAACCGCGCCCCCTCCAACAACCCGGCGCAGGCCATGTCGCCCCCCGTGCAGGCGCGCCCCTCGCTCGGACCGACGTCGCGCCCGTCGTACATCGCCCTGCCACCCCGCGGCTTGCACGATCGCGCAGGGTTCCCGTCGCCCGATGTCACGTCGCCGTCGGGGCGGCGCTCTGTCTCGTCCGCCGAATCGAGCAGCAGCCGCATCGCGCCCGACCTGGGCGGGTCCAGCGCCCGCTACTTCCCCATGCGCAGCGTGATGTACCCTGCGTCGAGCAAGGCGAGCTCAGCGGGCGGGCGCAGCCAGGGAGGCGCGAGTTCCCTCTCGGCGCCACACACGATGCCGCCGGGCTCGGCAGAGGCGATCCTCACCGAGGAGGGCTTCCCCGACGAGGACGACATCCGCGTGCGCGAGGGGATGTCGGCTGACGGCCTCCAGCACGCTGCTGAGGACCTCGGAATCCTCCACCCGCCGCGGCCCCATCCCCACACGCACCTCTCGAATGACGGGTCGCGGAGCACGAGCAGCGCGGGTGGCGACCGCCCCTACGGCCCGCGACGCACGAGTTCCCGCACCGAGGGCGGAGACTCGGGCGAGACGCTCGGAACGCCCTCGTCGCACGCCTCGTCCGACCACAAGCCGCCCTCGCTCGACCCGTTCCTCCCCGAGCCGACGACCCATGCGAAGATCGGCGACCCCGACTCCGACGACGAGGTGTACGACGAGGGCGCGTCGCGCAGTCGCGGTGGCGAGTCGATGGTGCAGGAGCAGGACTTTGCCGAGTCGGGCGCGCCATCGCACGAGCGGTCGCACCAGTCGTCGCAGGAGGAGAAGGAGCGCGACGGCGGAAGCGCGAGCACAAGCATGACGGGCGGGAGCGCCGGCTCCCGCCCTTTGCACATGACTTCGCGCTTTGAGCATCAGGTTGGCCAGGACGGCCAGCACCTCGTGCTCACGGGGCGTGAAGGGATGCTCGAGCGCTGCGAGGACGAGGTGCGTCTCGCCAGTAGCAGTTCCTCTCGTACACGCGCGCTGACAACCGCTTGCACCCGCAGCCCATACACGCGCCCGGCGCGATCCAGGCGTTCGGCGTCCTCATCGCGTTTGACCTCGATGATGACGAGCGGATGAAGGTCCAGCAGGTGTCGGAGAACTCGGGCTTCATCATTGGTCTTCCGCCGCGGACGCTGTTCAAGGTCCGGTGCTTCACCGACATCCTCATCGAAGACGAGGCGGACGCGCTTCGCGACGCGATCGACGCGCTCGACGACCGCGACTCGGACCCGTCGAACGACGAGCTCGGCCCGTACACGTTCACGCTCTCGGGGCACGGCAACCCGGGCACGAACCCGGACGAGGCGCACGGCGGCGGCCGGCTCGAGTGGACTTGCCATGCGGCAATCCATCGCCCGAGCCCGCAGACGCAGCCGAAGCGGCTCGTCCTCGAGCTCGAGCTCGTCGACGACCAGGTCAACCCGCTCACGACCGTCTCGAGCGAGCCGCTCGCGCCGGACGAGCGCGGCGGGATGAGCGACCCCGCCGGGCAGGGCGAGAACGGCATCAACCCGACCGAGGCGGACCTCGTCGAGAGCACCGTCTCGATCGCCAAGCCGCTCCGGATCCTCGCGCGCAACAAGTCGTCGCGCCTCAAGCGGCGGAAGGTCCGCCGCGCGTTCGACGAGATGGACGTCGTCGGCCTCCTGAGCCAGATCAACGACCAGCTCAGCAAGACGGACGAGCTCGAGACGTTCCTCAAGATCACCGCGGGCGTCTTCAAGGAGCTCACCGAGTTCGACCGCGTCATGGTGTACCAGTTCGACGAGGCGTGGAACGGCCGCGTCGTCGCCGAGCAGGTCGATTGGTCGCGCACCAAGGACCTCTTCCGCGGGCTCAACTTCCCCGCGAGCGACATCCCGCCACAGGCGCGCGCGCTGTACCGCATCAACAAGGTCCGCGTTCTCTACGACCGCGACCAGCCGACGGCGCGGCTGTGCTGCCGCTCGCTCGCCGAGGTCGACGTCCCGCTCGACATGACGCACTGCCACCTCCGCGCCATGTCGCCGATCCACATCAAGTACTTGGGCAACATGGGTGTCCGCTCGAGCATGTCGATCTCGATCACAGCGTTCGGCGACCTGTGGGGGCTCATCGCGCTGCACACGTACGGCCGCTACGGCCACCGCGTGTCGTTCCCCGTGCGGCAGCTCTGCAAGCTCCTCGGGCAGAGCATCTCGCGCAACATCGAGCGCATCTCGTACGCGAGCCGTCTCCAGGCCCGCAAGCTCATCAACACGGCGGCGAGCGACCAGAACCCCGGCGGGTACATCCTCGCCAAGGCGGACGACCTCCTCGACCTCTTCCACGCCGACTTCGGCATGCTCAGCATCGGTGACGAGGCCAAGGTCCGTCCCTCTTCTCCCTCTCTGCGCGCATGCGTCGTCTGACTCTCGAACCCGCGCGCAGATCCTCGGCCAGGTCAGCAACTCGCAGGAGCTCCTCGCCGTCCTCGAGTACCTCCGCATCAAGCGCTTTACGACGCTCAAGTCGACGCAGGACATCAATGCCGACTTCCCCGACATCGACTACCCGAACGGGTTCAAGCTCGTTGCCGGCCTCCTCTGCGTCCCGTCCGTTCCCCTCTCTCGCAACCGCGTCTTCCACTTCGCACGCTCACCCTGGTGTCTTCGCAGGCTTTCGTCCGAGGGCAAAGACTTCATCTTCTTCTGCCGCTCGCCGCAGCTTCAGGAGTGCGTCCTCTTCATTTGCACTCTGCTCGCCGCCCGCTCACCTCCCTTATCCGCAGGGTCCATTGGGCGGGCAACCCCTACACGAACAAGAAGATCGGTGACGACTACCAGCCGTTAGAGCCGCGCAAGTCGTTCCGCATCTGGTCCGAGGTCGTCGAGGGCAAGTCGCGCGCATGGACCGACGAGGAGAAGGAGACTGCGAGCGTGTTGTGCCTCGTCTACGGTGCGTGCGACTCATTTCGTTCCTCTGAGCGCGTGCTGAGCTTCTTCCCCGGCGTGTACAGGCAAGTTCATCGCCGTCTGGCGGGAGAAGGAGAGTGCGCTCGCTGCGAGCCAGCTCACCAACCTCTTGCTCGCCAACGCAAGCCACGAGGGTGCGTCCCCTCCTCCGCCGCGGCATGAGCTCGTCAAGCTCACCTTCCTCACACGCAGTTCGCACGCCGCTCAACGCCATCATCAACTACCTCGAGCTCGCACTCGACGGCCCGATCGCGGGCGAGGTCCGGGAGAACCTCGTCCGCAGCCACGCCGCGTCCAAGTCGCTCATCCACGTTATCAACGACCTCCTCGTGCGTCCCTGTTCTCCCGAACGCTTTTAAACGCCCCGCTAACCCGCCCTCGGCCCGCAGGACCTCACCCGCACGGAGAAGGGCAACGAGCTCTTCCTGACGGACCCGTTCAACCTCGCCGAGACGCTCGAGGAGGCCGTCGCGATGCACCGCGACGAGGCGGAGCGGCGCGGGCTCGCGCTCGAGCTCGTCGAGACGCCGACGGGCACGCCGCCGACGGTGCTTGGCGACCGCGCCAAGATCCGGCAGATTATCACGAACGTCGTCGCGAACGCGCTCAAGCACACCGACCAAGGCGGCATCCTCGTCGAGTGGGGCGAGATGATCGACTCGAACCTCGACAACGCGCTCGAGGAGAAGAAGGACTCGATCCGCATCGGCATCTCGATTACCGACACGGGGCACGGCATCTCGGAGCGCAAGCTCGAGAACCTCTTCCGCCAGTTCGAGCAGATCTCGACGATTGGCGACAAGCAGCGCGACGACGACGCCGAGACGGAGCAGGCGGTGCGTCTCGTCCCGCGCTTGCCCTTCTCTGCCCTCCACTGACGCGCGGGCTACCGCAGGTCGGCCTGGGCCTCGCCGTCGTCGCCCGCATCGTCCGCAACCTCGACGGCCAGCTGCAGGTCGAGTCGAAGGAGGGCAAGGGCTCCAAGTTCACCTTCATCTTCCCCTTCCGCCTCCCGCCGCTCGACGCCGACGTGCAGGGCCCGACGACTGGCCAGGTTGCCGACGCCGCAGATGCAGAGCGGCAGATCACCACGGGCACGGCTCGCGAGCTCATCCACCGCCGCAACAGCAAGCGCAGCGCTGGCTCGGCAGAGTCTCGCGTCTCGCGTGGCTCGTCCGGCCGCTCCGACATCGAGTCGCTGATCAATGCGATGTCGTCGTCGCACATGTCGCCCGCGGCGTCGCGCTATCCTGAGAAGTCGAACTCGGCCGGCGGGCGGTCGGCCAACTCTGCGCAGTCGCAGCGTTCGACGCGCTCGTTCCGCACAGCGTTCTCCGCCGTCCCGTCCGGCGGGTTCTCCGAGTCGAGCAGCGGGAGCATGACCGCCGCAGCGGAGACGGCGCCAGGGAGGATCAACGTTCACGGCAGCCAGGTCCCGCTGCGCGCGTCGCGCGTTGCGCCCACGGCCGGCAGTGGCCATGCGATGACCTCGCCGCTGTCGTCGCCGAACCTCACCAAGTCGCCGGGCGCGGTGAGCCCCTTCTTCACCAGCGGTGTCCCCTCGCGGCTCGGCAACCTCGGGCCGCCGCGCCTCGAGCGCAGCGACTCGAACATCTCCGAGGCGTCGGGCACGACCGAGCCGTCCGACACAATTGGCGTGACGCCACGCCCGACGTCGCCGCTGCCGGACCATGACCGTCGCGCCTCGCAGGCGAGCACCGCGTCGCACGCGAGCCGGGTCTCGCGCACGAGCGGGGCGAGCGGGGCGGACAGCCCGGTGCATATCAGCCAGTACCGCAAGGCGTCGGTCACGTCGACGCCGGAAGACTCGATCAGACCCATGCGGGTACTTGTCGTCGAGGACGAGGTGCGCTCCCCCTCGCTTTTCCCCCTCTGCATCAGCGTGACTGACTCTGTCCTCGCGCACGCAGATGGTCAACCGCATGATCATCCAGCAGCGGCTCAAGAAGGACGGCCACGAGGTCGTCGTCGCCGAGCACGGCGGCGCCGCTGTCCGCAAGTTCGAGGAGAACCGCACGGGCTACGACATCGTCCTGATGGACTTGCAGATGTGCGCTCTCCTCCTCTTATCTGCGCGTACGTCCAGCTCGTCCAGCTCACGCTCCTCCCGCTCGCAGGCCCATCATGAACGGCGTCGAAGCGAGCCGAAACATCCGCCGCATCGAGCGTGAAGCGCCCGTTGACGACGACAGGCAGCGCGAGACCTCGCGCCTCAACCGCGGCATCCCCATCCTCGCCGTTTCTGCCTCGCTGCCGGAGCGCGAGCGCCCGACGATCGTCGATGCCGAGCTCGACGGCTGGCTCCTCAAGCCGATCGATTTCAAGCGTCTGCGCCAGCTCATGCGCGGCTCGTTTGACGTCGAGGCGCGCAACGCTGAGATCTACCGTGCGGGGCAGTGGGAGCGCGGCGGCTGGCTGCACTCGTTCCCCGGCGAGGGGTCGCCCCGCAGCGGCGCTGGCGACGTGCGCCGCACCGCCTCGACTCGCAGCTCCGCCGGCGGCGCCGTGTCGCCCACGCTGGCGTAGGCGTTGCGTCTAGCCTCCTCCTCCTTCTCCATCCCTCGCCCTTGTCCCGCTCAACCGGACCCCGCACCTCTCGCATGCACCGCCGCACCACCCTCATCTCGATACCCTCTCAAGCCGCCGCAGCCTGCCCGCACCTTGCACCGTTTCCCCCGGGCCGCTCGCCAGTATACACGCCTCGCCGAGCCCCGTGTTGTCCCGTTGTACCGCCCTTTCGCCTCCTTCCCCCCACCCCGCGGCTGCGCGCGCACACCCGCTCACCCACCCCTGTCCATCCCCGCATCATGTTGTCCTTGTGCCCTCCCGCTCTCCCACTCTACATAGGTTCCCCTTTTCGTCGGTTTACGCGCCCGAACTCCGGGCGCGTCTAGTTCCTCGATCCCCCTACATAGCCCACCCTTTACCCACAGCTCCCGTCTGTTCAGGGTCGCTTTTACTCCTTTTCTCTTCTCCAGTCTGCGCGATATGGGTCCTGGCATCTAGAAGGCAATACACACGTGGTTCCATAAGGTCTCTTCTAGTGCTTTTCATTGCGAGGACGAAGGGCGAGGAGAGCGCGACGCGGCCAGTGCGCTCATCGCTCATAGCCTCCCATCGTGAGGGATCCAGTCACGACCAGGTGCAGCGCGCGCGCATAGAGCGGCGAGCCAGGCGGAGAAGGAGCGAGACGGCTCCTCCGTATCTCGATCTCTTCTCTGCAGCTTCCACCTCATCGGCCTCTCCTCGTAAGAACGCTGCACGCCCTCCCCGTACACAAGAGAGTAAAGGAGAAGCGCCTGGGTATCGTTGCACAGCGGAGCCGGCGCGGGGTGGCGCGGCCGCAATTGGGGGCGCGGGCGGGAGGATTCGAGTCCGTGAAGGTGCGCTACGCGAAGTCTGGAGCCCCCGAGCTCATGAGCAAACTGGTAATTAGACCGAACAGGCCCAGAATACTGCGTAGGAAGCGTCAGCGTAGCCCGGGGGACGGCCCGAGGCGAAGGGAGCGGGGGGGGAGGCGCACCTGGAGAAGATCTCGATGACGAGGACCTTGACGAACAGCTGCGGGTCCGCAGCGTCCGCAATGGCCGCGTTCGCGCCGCTGATGCCGACGGCGACACCGCAGAGGAGGTTGCAGGCGCCGGCGGTGAGGCCGCCCCAGAAGAGCGAGTAGCCCGTGTAGTAGTTGCGTGCGGTGTACAGCTCGTCGAACGAGGTCACGTCGCCAATCTTGGCAGAGAAGACGATCGAGATGATGATGCCGCTGTAGAGAGAGCGTCAGTGCGAGGCGGGGGAAGCAAGGAGGACGGGGCGCACTAGATGCCGACGACCTGTGCGGGGCGGGAACAAAGGTCAACACGGGTCAGACGGGTTCGCGGGGCTCTTACACACCTCGCAGAAAATAATCCTGTGTGCGGATTCAGCAGTCAGTATGGCGCGCGCGAGGAAGAAGCGAAAGACCGCACGAGATGAGGTTCTTCGTCCGGATGCGCGGCGTCCGCACGCTGCCACCGAGGATCGACGCGCCCGTGATCCAGATACCCCTGCACGTAGCGAGGAGGTCAGCGTAACACACAGAGGGAAGACCAGCGCAACGCACCACCCTGCGCCGATGACACTGAGGCCGATGTTGAGGCCAATGCCCATAAGGGCCCATGCGTACGGGCTCGTCTCCTCGAGGAACGCGCCCGGGTTGAACTGGGTGCCCCGAGCCGGTGAAGGTGAGGTAGAGCGCGAGGATGGTCGCCGCCGAGACGGCCGAGTACGTCGTGAGCGTCGTTGCGAGGCTCATCGTGGGCGCTGGTCGAGGGGTGGCGGTGGTGTCAAGGGTTCTCTGACTGCATCGCACGCAAGAGTCAGTCCTTCCTGTGCTTGGTTACTTCGTTCGCACCCCGCCGGACCTGAGCGGCGGAGGGTGGACGAGGAAAGTGCGGAACAACATGGGAGAAGCGCGGCGTACCTCGGGTAGCTCCAGAGGGTGCTTGTAATGCAGCTAAACGAGCGCAGGTGGCGGTCGAGAGCGAGGGAGGCGCGCTATGGGAAGGCGAGATGACGAGGAGCGCGCTCCGCCTCCCCTCGAACCCCTCGGACGCTTCTCGCCGGAGAGCCGCGCACCTGCCTGCGATGGAGCAGCCGGCAGAGACCCAGTCGAGCTACTTCGCCTCGGTCGTCGCGAAACCTCCCCCGCTCACCGCCTTCGACGCCTTCCGCAAGGTGCGCCTTCCCTCCAAAGCGCCCGTTCTATCGTGAAGCAGCTCCCTACCCCTCTTGACTACCCGCAGACCAACTCGACCTACCGCGAGAAGACGACCCGCGGCGGGCTCTTCACCCTCCTCGTCGGGCTCGTCGTCGCCGCTCTCCTCTGGACCGAGTGCCGCGCCTACTTCTGGGGAGAGCCCAGCTATGAGTTCAGTGTCGAGCGCGAGATTGCGCACGACCTCCAGCTTAACTTCGACGCGACCGTCGCGACGCCGTCCTCCCCTCCCTGCTGTCCCGCACAGGCTGACCCTCTGCCGCGCAGACCTGACTGTGGACGTCCGGGACGCGGTCGGCGACCGGCTGCACATTAGCGACGAGTTCCAGAAGGACGGAGTGCGTCCCCTCGCTCCCACCCGCCTCGCTCACCGCCTGCTCACCCGCAGACGACGTTCGAGGTTGGCCGCGCGCGGACGCTCGAGAGCGCGCACGAGGGGGAGCGCGCCGCGTCCGCGAGCAAGATGGTGCGCGACGCGAAGGGGAAGAGGGTCTTTGCCAAGACGGCGAAGGTCATTGAGAATGGGCCAGCGTGCAGGGTGCGTTCCCCCTCGCTCTTCCTGAAAGGCGGTACTGACAAAAAGATGCAGATCTACGGCTCAATGACGGTTAAGAAGGTGACGGGAAATCTGCACATCGTGCGTTCAGCCCGTCTTGCTCCCTCGCAGCGCCGCTGACTCCCGCTTGTCCCGCAGACCACGCTCGGGCACGGCTACCTAAGCTGGGAGCACACCGACCATGCTCGTGAGTCCTTAGCCGTCCCCTCAATGTCCCGCCGCTGACAAGGCTCCCCGCAGTGATGAATCTCAGCCATGTCATTCATGAGTTCTCCTTCGGCCCGTACTTCCCGCGAATTGTGCAACCGCTCGACAACTCGGTGTACGTGTTGTTCTTGCGCTCGAACGAGCTGCAGTTGACCCGTTTGTCCCCGCAGCGAGGTGACCAGTGCCCGTCCGTCCGCCCCCGCCTACCTGCTCGCACACATGCTGACCCCCACCGCCTGCGCAGACTTCCACATCTTCCAGTACTTCCTCAGCGTCGTATCGACGACGTACGTGAATGCGGCGCGGCGCGTGCTGCACACGAACCAGTACTCGGTGACGGAGATGAGTCGCGAGACAGAGCACGGCAAGGGCGTCCCGGGCATGTTCTTCAAGTTCGACATCGAGCCGATGGCGCTCACCGTGCGCGAGCGGACCTCGACGCTTGTGCAGTTCCTCGTCCGCCTTGCGGGCATCGTTGGCGGGATCCTCGGTGCGCTCGCTCTCTTCCCCTCTCGCTGATCGGGGAGCGCTGACCCGGCCGACGTGCGCAGTCTGCTCCGACTTTGGGTTCCGCACCGCCGACTTCTTCGTCGAGCACCTGTTCGCCGGCCCGCCCAAGACGCCCCTGCCCGGGTTCGTCCCGTCGCCTGCGCCGCCGAAGACACCAACGCTGAGCGCGTTCACGAGCGGGTTCGGGCGGCGGGACTCTTTATAGGTTGTTATGCTGTAAGCGGTGTGGACGGGCTTGATGAATGAGCGGAAAGCGGGGACGGGCATCGCTTGAGGACGCCCGATCGCACTTCGCGCGCGCGCCGAAGAGGGGAAGCACACGCCCACGCTCCTCCTCCCTCCACCACTCGCTCGAGCAAGATGGCTGGCCGCAAGCGCGCGACGAGCATCTCGCAGGAGACGCTGAACGCGCTCGACAAGGCGTCGCAGCCCGTCGGGACCACCGCGACGGCGCACAACAGCCAGGGCGCGACGCAGACCAAGGGGAGCGGCAAGGCGCCGTGGACGCAGCCGACGGGCGCGCTCGCGTGGCTCGTCAAGCCCAAATGCACCTTCCCCGTCATCGCCGCGACCGTCGGCGCGTGGGCCGCGTTCGACCACCTCGCGCTCCTCGACGAGGGCAAGAGCAACCCGCTCACGCCGCTCGTGCGCATCTCGTACGCGCTGCCGCCGATCCCGGGCGACGACCACACGCGGTACGGCAAGGGCCCGAAGGACCTCGCGTTCCTCGCGTTCTACATCGTCGTCTTCAGCTTCATCCGTCAGGCCATTACCGAGTACCTCATCCGCCCGCTTGCGCGCCGCCTCGGCTTGAGGACCGAGGGCAAGGTCGTCCGCTTCATGGAGCAGGCGTACGCCGTCGTCTACTTCTCGTGGAGCGGCGCGTTTGGCCTCGTGCGTCCCCACCCTCCGCCCCTCCCCGTCCCGAGGTGGTGCTCATGCCGCTTTCTCGCAGTACGTCATGAGCCGCCAGCCGTCGTGGTGGTACAACACAGAGCACTTCTGGCTCGGTTACCCGCACTGGTGCGCCCCGCGCTCGTCCGTCCTCTCAAGCCGGAGTACAGGCTGACCCTCTCACGATGGTAGGCGCATGGACGGCCCACTCAAGACGTACTACCTCCTCCAGTTGTACGCCTTCTCCGTCTCTGCGCCCGCCTCGTCGTCTGAGCTGACCCGGAACCGTCCACGCAGCTCGTACTGGCTGCAGCAGATGATCATCCTCGTCATGGGGTGCGGCGCTCCCCCTCCTTGCTCGCTCAAGCGCGCCGCTGACTTGTCGAGGGTGTACAGCCTCGAGAAGCCGCGCGTCGACTTCCGCGAGCTCGTCATCCACCACATTGTCACGCTGTGGCTCGTTGGCTGGTCCTGTGCGTCGCGCTCCTCTCCGTTGCTCTCGACAGAGGCTGACGAACGTCCGCGCGCAGACATGATTAACTTGACGATGATCGGCACGGCCGTGTTCGTCTCGATGGACCTGCCCGACATCTGCCTCGCCGTGCGCCTCCCCATCCTCCCTTCCCACGCGCGCGCTAATCCTCTCCTCGCCGCGCAGCTGTCCAAGTGCCTCAACTACCTCGACCTGCAGCGCACGTCCGAGGCGTCGTTCGTCTTCTTCCTCGGCGTGTGGACCTACATGCGCCACTACCTCAACCTGCGCATCCTGTGGAGCGTCTGGCACGAGTTTGACCTCGTCCCGGCGCAGTTCCGCTCGTGGACGAGCGGCGACCACAAGGGCTGGTGGCTCTTCTACGGGTTCGGCAGCGGCGCGATCCCAAGGTGGATGAAGTGCGTCCCGTCCCTCTCTGCCCCGCGTTCGCCTCATCGCCCACTACCCGCCGTGCTGACCCTCGTCTTGCTCGCGCGCAGGTACCAGATCTTCGCGCCGATCCTCGCTCTGCAGCTCGTCAACGCCTTCTGGACGTACCTCATCCTGCGCATCCTCTTCCGGATCCTCCGCGGGGTGAACGCGACCGACATCCGCGAGGAGGAGGAGGACAAGGAGGAGGAGGCCGAGCTCGCCAAGCTCGAGGGGAAGAAGGCGCAGTAGAGCCCTGCGCGGTGATGGGGGCGGGGATTATCGCTTGCTTTGCGCGCGCGCGGGAGGAGCGAAGTGCTATGCATGGTTCTACAGTTACAGCGCGGCGAGAGGAAGCACACACATCTCGCCCGCGGAGAAGGGGGTATCGACGCCGCACGGCAGAACATAGAACGGGAAGAGAGTGGCGCTCACGGCCGCCCCAGCCGCGTGAGCGAGTCCTCGCTCTGCTCCTGCTCCTCGATCGCGTCTGCCTGTCCGACCTGCGTGCGCATCCGAAGGGTGTCAGCGGCGGATGGCGCGAGCAGTCGGGAAGGCGAGAGCGCACCGCCCGCAAGACGCTCTTCTTGCTGCTTTCCTGCATCTCGCCCGCGATGAGGAGCTCGTCTAGGATCTGCGGGGGTGCGGGAGCGTCAGCACTCTTCGTCAAGGCGCAGAGGAGGGAGAGGGGCGGGCCGCACGGCGTAGGCCTTCTGGTAGTTGAAGATGCTGTGTATGCGGAGGAGGAACGGTCGGGTCAGGGGGCGAGACGGAGGTGAAGGAACGGCCGCACAGGTCGAGCTCGCAGACATTGCCAAAGTAGCGGTCGAGGACCTCGACGTAGCTGCGCGCATCCTGACAGTCAGCGGGCGCGATGAACGGGACGAGGAGGGCGACGGACCGGTGGATGACCTCGAGCGTGATGAGCTCGTTGTCCTGCGCGCCGATCCCGCAGACGAAGAACAGGCTCGCGTAGCGGCGATAGACGATCTTCGAGTCTGCGCTCGCGCACCAGGGTCAGCGGGTGCCGAGGGGGCAGAGGGGAGGGGGAGCGCACCTTTGTACTCGAGGAAGTTGCACATACGCGTCCGCCGTGCGAGTACGAGCTGCGCCACGTCCTTGACGATCTTGGCTGTGCGCGGTTGAGTGCACAAGCGTGAAGCGGCGGGGGAGATGAGCGGGTCGGAGGCGGGAGGAGGCGTCAGCTCCGTCCTCTGAGCGGGATGGCGCGGGCGGACGCACACTTGTTCCGCGGGCTCATGGTGGTGTACCACTTTGCGAGGCGGACCTTGCCCTGTCGCGAGATGAGGAGGAGGAACGACACGCCTGCGGGGGGGCGAAAGCGTGAGCGGGCGGGCGCGCGTGCCAGGGTGAGGGCGCGCACCATTCTCGCGTTCCTGCAGACCGGACGACATCCCGTGTGCGCTGGAGAGTGGGAGCTGAGCGAGGAGAAGGCGCGTTGAGGTCGAGGCGGTGTCGGCGCGGCGAACGAGAGACCTGCGCTCGTCTCCTCCGGGTCAAGATCCGATCAGAGTGCACGGTGTGCTAGGATGTAGTCTATCAAGCACAACAGGCCGCTCAGCACCGCGCAGGGTGAGACCTCGTCCCGCGTCGCTGCGTCACCGCGAAGTCGCGTCGCCTGCGCTCGCCCTCGGTTGGGCTTCGCTCCTCCCGCCCGCGCTCAGCAGAGCTCTCGCTAGCACCACACACTCGCACAAAACACAGCAGCCGCAGCCATGGTCGCGTCGGACCGCACCCCCGCGTCGCTCGCTCGCTCCCGCTCCGTCTCGAGCGACACTTCGTTCCACACCTCGCGCCTCACCAGCCACGGCGGCCAGCTCATCGTCGTCGCCAACCGCCTTCCCGTCTCGGTCACCGCTGACCCCTCCGCAGAGGGCGGCTACCGCTTCTCTGTGTCGAGCGGCGGCCTCGCCTCGGCGCTCTCGGGATGCAAGAAGAAGATGGACTTTGTCGTGCGTTCCCTCGCTCCTGCGCCTCTCTGCCCTGTGCTGACACCTCTCTGTACACGCAGTGGATCGGATGGCCTGGTCGGTCGCGCCGCCCGCAACCTTGCGACGATCCCCCGCCTCGTCCAGCGTCACTGACACTTGCTCCTGAAATCCGCAGGCTTCGACGTCCCCGAGATTGACCGCGACTTCATCACCAAGAAGCTGTCCGAGGAGTTCAGCTGTATCCCCGTATACATCTCGGAGGAGGTCGCAGAGCGCTACTACAACGGCTTCTCCAACTCGATCCTCTGGCCCTTCTTCCACTGTGCGTTCTTCCGCTCGCTCGCCTTCTCGCCGAGTTCGTGGAGCTGACAAGCATGTGCCCCGGCAGACCACCCCGGCGAGATCCAATTCGACGAGACCGACTGGCTCGCCTACCGCCAGGCCAACCTCCTCTTCGCCGAGGCGATCCAGAAGGAGGTCAAGTCGGGCGACATTGTCTGGGTCCAGGGTGCGTCCCCGCTTCTCTCTCTCTGCGCACGAGAAAAGCGCACCGCTGACGGACATACTCGGCAGACTACCACCTCTGCCTCGTCCCCGTCTTCCTGCGCGACCTCCTCGGAAGGGACGCGAGCTCGATGGGCGAGAACGGCCAGCGCGACGTCAAGGCCATGTTCGAGGGCCTGACGCTCGGGCCCGACGCGGCGAAGAACGGCCGCTCGCCGGACGGCAACGGCGTCAATGGCACGCACGGCGCCAACTACGTCGGCGATGTCCAGATCGGCTTCTTCCTCCACACGCCATTCCCCTCGTCCGAGGTCTTCCGGTGCGTGCGCAATCTCGAGGATGTGCCCGAAGGAGCGTGAGAACTGACGCGTGCGCGCTCGCCCGCAGCACGCTCCCCGTCCGCCGCGAGATCCTGCTCGGCATCCTCAACTGCGACCTGATCGGGTTCCACACGTACGACTACGCGCGCCACTTCCTGTCGTCGTGCTCGCGGCTGCTCGGCCTGAAGTGCACGCCGAACCGCATCGAGCTCGTCGGCCGGCACGCGACGGTCGGGACGTTCCCGATCGGTATCGAGCCGGGCCAGTTCCTCGAGGCGCTGCAGGAGGACCAGGTGCAGCAGCGCATCGCGACGCTCCGCCGCCGCTTCGAGGGCGTCAAGCTCATCGTCGGCGTCGACCGCCTCGACTACATCAAGGGTGTCCCGCAGAAGCTCCACGCCATGGAGGTCTTCCTCGAGGAGCACCCCGAGTGGATCGGCAAGGTCGTCCTCGTCCAGGTCGCGGTCCCGTCGCGCCAGGACGTCGAGGAGTACCAGAACCTGCGCGCGAGCGTCAACGAGCTCGTCGGCCGCATCAACGGCCGCTTCGGCACCGTCGACTGGATGCCCATCCACTTCATGCACCGCTCGGTGCCCTTCTCGGAGCTCACCGCGCTCTACACCGTCTCGGACGCGTGCCTCATCACGTCGACCCGCGACGGCATGAACCTCGTGCGGCCTCTCTCTCGGTTCTCTCTCGGGTAGTGCGCGCGCTGACGGCAAGTGTGCACACAGGTCGCGTACGAGTACATTGCGTGCCAGCAGCAGAGCCACGGCGTGCTCATCCTCTCCGAGTTTGCCGGCGCCGGTGCGTACTCTCTCTTTTCTCCCTCCCCTCGCCCCTTCCGCTCGAGAGCGTCTTCGCTCTCGTCGCAGTATCAGAGCTGAGAGCTATGCCGCATGCGCGGCGACGGGCCGCCGTCTTCGCGCACCCGCTGACCCTCCCTCTCGTTGTTCGCCCGCAGCGCACTCGCTCAACGGCTCGCTGATCGTCAACCCCTGGAACACGGCCGAGACGGGCGAGGCGATCCACCAGGCGCTGACCATGCCGGCGGAGGAGCGCGCGGACGCGCACGGCAAGCTGTTCCGCTACGTCTCGCAGTACACGGCGAGCCACTGGGTGCGCCCTGCTCCGCTCTCTCTGCCTTTCCTGTGGTGCTGACCCACGATGCCATCAAAGGGAACCGAATTTGTGTACGAACTCCAGGTCCGTCTATTTCACTGGTCTGTGCAGTTGCCGTCTTTGAGGCCGCCCAGCTAACTCCCACCCCCCATCCGCCCTCTGACGCTCTTTGTGCCCCTTCACTCCTGCAGCGTGACCGCGCCGAGCGCCGTGCCATTGCCGAGGCGACCGAGAACGATGAGGCAGCGGCGGCGGGTGCAGCAGATGATGCGCGCGCGAAGCAGGAGCAGCTCCGGAGGCAGGGGCTCCAGCTCACAGGGAAGGCGTAGTGCGCTGCGTGCTGTCGGAGGAATGCTCATAGACGGAATGTACAGGGATCTTTTTGCGCTTACACACTGGAAGGAGGAGTTGCTTCTGCTTCATCCGCTTCTCTCCGGATTCTCAGTATGCTTGAAGTCCCCGGGTCGTTGCTGCACATATAGTAGCATGCGGTGGGAGAAAGCACGGGGGCAATGGGCAAGCGAACTTGGCAAACTGCAACGACTGGAGGCGACCGAAGGCGCCGAGTTGGCCGGTAGCGAGTGTGTTCGATTTCCTCAGCGCCGTAGTGCTCTAGCGAGGTTTTGAGGACTGTCATCTTGCAGGACAGACTAGCCTATATAAGGAGAAGAGCTGTGCGCGGGCCTGGACTTCGGGCAGTGCCCCCAGCAATGACATCTCGCTCAAACCGGCCCGTGTCCTCTTCAGTCCACCATATTCTCCTCCAGCACCTCGAGCTTGTCAGGTGAGGGGAATGTGGTTGGGGGACAGGTGGTGAGAGTCAGGTTGAGAGTGCCGGGGATGTGCGAGAGAGAAGGTGATGAGCGTGTACTGCACAACCGTAGAGGTCGAAAGAGTTGCAATGTCCCCCGCCCGCAACCAGAGAGCACCCCTGGACACTTCACTTACGCATGAGATGGGACTGTGTTTGAAGATCGCGACGGGGCCTGCGCATCAAACATGTACCTTGTGACCTTCTCAACTGCAGAGGAGGGGGTTTGCTGCCCATGGGTCTCTGTTTCCTGTCCCTTATCCTGGCTTTTTGACCAGCTGTCTACATGTACAGGCTTTCAGAGGAGTGTGTACAGTCTGGAGGAAGGTCAGGCTACGCCTCCCAGTGCAAGCCGGCCCCCCTCGCCTCCTCAGTGCCGCCTCCGTGCTTCCTTTCCAGGTAGGAAGGGATGACATGTCCCGCTTCTGCAGTCAGTGACTGTGAGGAAGCGGGTAACAGGGGAAAAGAACCCTCATGGGTGGTAACACTTTGTCAGCTGAGCGGGAGGAAGGTGCTTTGTCGGGGTCCTCAAGGTGAGCGTTGGCTGCACACCTTGACCGGCCTGACAATTGGTTGGGGCGGTCTGCGGCACAGGGGGAAGAGCGACACTCGGGGATAAGAACGAGATAGAGGGGCAACGGCACTCAGTGAGTATCCTTGAGGAGCAATGATGCGGAGCAGGTGGATGCCAGCGGTCGCAGGAGCGAGGGGTCAGACTGCGGCGGAGTGGGCGCGGAGGATTGCAGAGTGCAGAGGGAGAACGGGCGGAGAGGGGGGAGGTGGTTGACTTCCGTGGTCTTTCACCCCCCTCACTTGCCCCAGGTGTGTAGTACTTTGTGTATTCTTACGTACTGATGCCGTCTCTCTCATGCTTCGCAGTACATGGCGAGCCACTGGGTGCGCCCTGCTCCGCTCTCTCTGCCTTTCGCATGGTGCTGACGCACAATGCCATCAAAGGGAACCGAATTTGTGTACGAACTACAGGTCCGTCCATTTCACTGGTCTGTCACACTGTGCAGTTGCCATCTTCGAGGCCACCCGGCTAACACCCACCCCCACCCTGCCTCTGACGCTCTCTGTGCTGTTTACACACTATCTGAACCGAGCTGTGCACAGTGCACAGTGTGAGGGCACAGATCAGTTGTAGGCGAAGAAACACTCTGAAGAGGATGTGACCACTGCAGAAGCAATGACCTCCCATGTATGGATAGTCTGGCACATGGCGAGGCTCGCTGGGAGGAGGTCAAGCGTGCAGGGCGTCACACCGCCCTTTACACGATATATTTGCCTATGCGCATGGCTCGACGCATGTGAGGGGATCTAGCTCATCGGTAGAGCGCTCGCTTAGCACCTCGTGTGCGAGAGGCGCAGGGTTCGACTCCCTGGTTCTCCAAATTTTTGCTCGGCGCGAGTGTGGTTGATGCAGAAATTTCAGATGCAGAGGTCACAGCATGTGAGCAACACACTGCTGCCTCAGCAGTGCACGAGTTCCTCCTGGGCGCGGAGGTCGAGAGCGGGCGGAGGGGTAGGCAGCTATGAGGAGAGGCTCATGGTTGTCGTTGACCTGGGCAAGACGCTGAGAGTTGTGGGCTGCTTTGATTGCACTCGGCCTGAAGGCCTGCGCCATCCAGAAGAGCGTGGAACTGAAGCATCTCATAGCGTTGCAACGCGTTCCTTTTATATATTGGCGTATTGTGCCGGCGCCTGTACAAGGCGAGATAGTATAGTGGTTAGTACTGCTGGTTCTGACTAGTGCAACTCCAGCCAACCTGGGTTCGATCCCCAGTCACGCCTTTCTTTTTGTCTGGCAGATGGTTGGGACTTTGACCCATTCGCCAGCGCACCCTGGCCTCAGCAACGAGCGATGGCGGGCAACTGGCAAGGGACAACAAGAGGAGACAACAAGAGGAGTGTGTGAAACCTGCCTGCTCACAACATGAACACGCCGTGGTAGAGGAGCAATCAAGTGTCATTTGGCAAGAGCTGAGCAGTTGCGCTTTGGGTTGCGATTGTATATGTAAAAGTCTTCAAGAGAGCCTATCAAGGCGTTTTGGCCGAGTGGTCTAAGGCGGCAGCTTCAGGAGCGCTCGCAAGAGCTTGTTCCCGCTGTTCCGAAAGGGCGAGGGTTCGAATCCCTCAGACGTCATCTCTCTTTTGCTTGTGGCTAGGGCCAGGCCAGTCCCATCATGGTGCAGTCCATTCTTTTGCCTTCAGGTGGAACCTTGGACTTCTTGAGTAACATGGGAGGAGCACACAGAGTGGCAACCCGGCTAGGCCTTCCTTCCATGGGGCATTCTTTCGCGAGGCGTTGACGTGCCTGCTCTCACTTCCCACACCAGCGCAGAAAGCATCGTTCAGCTATCTCTGGTGAAGACGCTGCACAGCGTCACCCAGATGCACGACGTGCCACGCGAACCCCTGCAGTGCGCTCTCGGCAGCCGGTTGACGACGAAGGAGGCGGCAGAGCGCCGGTAGACGATCTCGCTCTTAGAGAGCTAGGATTGCTGGCCCGGCGTGACTGTGCAGCGGGGACAGCACTTTAGCCTCTCACAAAGCGGTGCATCCTTGCTCTGCCAATGCAACCCTGCACGAGCAGGACCAGGACATGGGGTCACTGAAGGTGAGCTTGCAGCGACAGTATAAGAAGAGGTTAGCTGCACCCGTGAAGTGCAGCAACTGGTGCCTGCGCGCCATCCCTCAAGATGGTTGCAATCTCCGAAGGAGTTTGCTCTTTGCGAGCCAGGGGAGTCTCTCAAGCCCGCGGTTCACCCCGGATGCAGGCACAGGAACGCTGCCTTTCTGCTGCTTCTCCAGGCGGGGGTCCGCTTTGATATGGCATAACTTGCTATCTTCTGCGGGGAAAACTATTTTGGTTTTCCTCCTCCTCTTTCGCTCCCTCCCTGGTTGCTTGCTCTCATACAGCAACACACACCTCAACAAGCCCTGTTGCACAGTCTCGGCTGCTGCTGGCAGCCTTCCTCCCGCTCTCCTCCCTTCCTCTTTCTCCTGCTTGCTCCCTTCGTTGGCTGTCATGCTGTTCCTTTCTCTTTGCTTTCCTTCTCCTTTATATGTGTGGCTCAGCGCTTCAGCTATTATACGCCCAGCCAGCAGGGGCGAGGGAGGCCTTCTCAGTGCCACACAAGCCCAACAGTTGGACAACTTGAGTCCGCCTCGAAGGGCAAGGGAACCGCAAACGCTCTCTCCTGCTTCTGTATAGCCTCACCTGCTGCACTTCCACACAATACACAGGGTCGCTGCAGGTGGCTACATAGCGGTTCCACAGAATCTCCACTACACATGCTAGTCCCTCGTCCCCTTCCGGCCTTCACCAGCTTCACTGCTTCACCGCTTCTCAACCCTCCCAATGCCAAACAGACATCCCCGGCTGCGCTGACACGCCCTCCAGAGCATAAAGGGTCAAGCCCTTTGGGGAACCACTGCGTGCCAAGGCCCGGGAGGAGGGGCACAACATCTTGACCCTCAAGTTGTTGAGGAGGAGGATCTGCAAAGTAATCCCAAGCTCTTTCGTTCTTAAGCCTGACCCTCTTGCTAGAGTCAGAGGCTGCCAAAGGTGAACATGCACAGAGACTTTTGAGGCACTGGAGAGCTGGGTAAGGCGGAAGGCAGGGTCACATCGACGCCGCGAGGGGGTGGATGGGCGGAATTTCGAGCGGAAGCAGGGCGCTCATCGGACACTCCTGCCATTGCGGGAGCAAGCAGTACAATGTATGCCGAGCTGCCAATGAAGCGTGCAAGACCGTGCGAGGTAGCAAATGGGTCACAGTGTAGGTGGGGCTTCGGGTTGAGGTTGAGGGCTTGCAGGTCACAAAGCACTACACTCACTTGCACCCTCCCTTAGCTCACTGCCCAGGATCAGATTGTGTCCAGTTTCGATGGAGGACCCTGTGCCTGGGCCCTGGTAGCAAGGAGTGTACTGCAGACGAGCGGAATGCCTGACACCGCATTCCCTGGGGTCCGCGCTTTACTCTTGATTCACTCTCGCGCATAGCCCTTGGCCTCCTCCCAGAATTTTCGTGGGGAGGTCTGTGATAAGCCGTGGGGAGAGCATGGAAGGGGAGCTTGGGAGGGGTGGCAGGTTGAGAAGGTCGACGCATGGAGCTGAGCCTGCACCGCTAGCCGTGGCCACACAGCCTTTTCCCCAGGCTGGAGGGAGAACTGACAAAAAGGTCACCTAGGAGAAAGGGGGGGGCACTTGACATCGTCAGCCACAGCGTGCAAGAAAGCGAGTGCAAAGGCTATCCAGTCGAGCGGGCTGTACATATCAGCCGTGCTCTGCGCAGTGGAGTCCTCCCTTCTGGCGCAGCAGAAGGATGCTTCTCGCACAGAACCTTTGTTGGAATGCTATGTGGCAAAGCTGGGAATGGTAAAGGAGTCGACTGCGTGAGGGAAGGTTTGAGCAAGCTGCACCGTGCAGTTGTTCCAGCTTGCACATGGTCCGCAGTGAGATTCACATGGAAACCGTGCAGGTGACTGTTTGTTCTGAGTAGGATTTCAGGAAACTGGGCGAGAGGGAAGGCAGGAAAGCCGTAGAACAGCCTCTGTCGGAGATTGCACCGCCGCTTGTCGGCATTCTCCCCTTCATTGGGACCGAGCTGCACATTGCGCACACTGTCAATCGCGCAGCCGCCACTTTCCGCAGCTTGGGGCCCCTTCACCCGCCATCGCGCCTACTTGTCGCGTGCGTGCTGCCACGCCTCATCTGAGTGAGCGCAGCGTGGTTTGACCCTGTATGCGGATCCGACTTTGTCAGCCTGCTGCTCTGCGCGTGGAAGGAGGACTGCCGCCTTGTGTGCTGAGGTACGCGCAACACGCCCGGCGAGGCGCTTGCGGTCCAGGCCGGTCTCCCCTCTGTCTGCCTCCTGCTGCACAAGCGCTCTTCCAAGCTGCACTCTGCGCCCTCGCTGCCCCGCCGGAGTGCACTGCCGCTCCACCATCGTGCACGCCTCGCGCACCCTTCGCCCACTCCTGTCCATGCCGGATCACTCCACCGCGCCCTCCTTGTGCACCACTCCTCTCGCCTGCCCTCGTTGTAGAGTGCTTTGCCAGACCCCAGTGCGCCTGCACACCAGCGCCCGCGGCCAACGTGCGCACAGACGAAACACCGGAGAAGGCACCGGAGACACACCTGGCCGAGATTGCCTCAACAATGGCAGCACGCAAGCGACACCGAGCTGGTGACGTTGAGAGGGAGGGCAGGACGCACCTGGAGAAGACCGTCCAACGTGCTCCGGAACAGGTGGAGTAGGTTGCTAGGTGTGCATGCGAAGATGTCGGGAAGTCAAGCCTCGAGGGGTATAGGGCAGAGCAGACGGCGACAACAATGCCGACAGGCTCGGCGGGCGCGGCGAGCACTGAGGAGGAGCGCATGGGCCCTGAGGGCGGCCCTGCAGCACGCGCAGAAGGTGCACAGACGGCGCAGCGCAAATCGAGCAGGGAGGCAGAGGACAAGGGCGACTTCACGAATCTAGCAAGGGGAGAGAGACAGGTTCCAAGTCAGGATCGGGAACTACATCCCCATGTCGACTAGAGTTGGGAGGGAGGACAAGGTGGAGCCCGCGAATCTCACAAAGTTCCCCTCAGCGGTCATCGAGGGCCCCAAAACGCGCTCGATTCCACCCGCACGCTGCTGCACTCCCGTCGCCAGCCCCCCACAGCTCGCCCCGCCCAACAGAGGTTGACCTCACTGTGGCGATTGGTTTCTGCAAAGGAGCTCAGAACACAAGTCAGTCCTCGTCCTCTGAGTATTCACACTCGTGGCCGCACACCCGCATACGAGACCAGCGACAGACACGTGAGTGAGGAGGAACACGCACCTGCAGACCTCCACTTCCTGCACTCCCTGTCCTCCTCCCTGAACAACCCATCGCCTGCGCCCTCCAACATGCTCCTTGACACCACGGGCAGGACAAGCACGATGAGTCTTGTGAATGTGTCGGCCGTCTCGCCCATGGCTGCGTGTGATCTCGTACGCTTGCGGCTGGCGAGCCCGTCCGGAAACGGTGACTCCACCGTCACCCGTCACACCGAGTGCCCCAAACAACAGGATGGGCAGCGCGAGGTCGGGCGGGTTCGGCAACGAGAACAGAGAGGCGAACGTCACCGGGAGCAATGTGACGGACTTTGTCGCCCCGCTCGCCCCACCGCCACCGTCACCGCCGCGTGCACACTCAAGCGTCCGTGAGGGAGACAGAGGATGCTGGGCAGTCACTTGATGAGCTCGATGTCCTCCCGCCGCCTGCCCCCTGCCGCATCGCGTCCGCATTAAATGCGGGCCCTCACCATTGTATCCTACAATGTCCATTGATCCCGAACTAGGTCTCGCCGGCCCTCCTCTCCAACCGTGCCCTCCACAATGTCGACGTCTCCTTGCACTCCGATGAGCATCCTGTGCACCCCTGCACCTGCAGGGAGAGCAAGACTCACTGCTGAGCCCCCTGGCATGCTCCTCGTCCGCCTGGAGAAGCTCGTAGACCCTCATCTCGCTGACGACAGGACGCAACCCAACACGTCTACCATCATTGTTGCGCTGCCCTTGCAGCCCACATCCAGCAGCTGTGCAAAGATGCACACAGCACATTCCACCCCTATCACACCCACCCCCTCCGCCCCACACCCCGCCACACACTCTGTTGCTGTGCAGACGGCCATCACCCTGACGCCATTCAACGCGTAGCCCCCGCCGCCGACCACTCCCCTAATCACTGCAGACGTTGAGAGCGCTGTCCAGCACACCCTGTCGCCCCTCCTCGACCGCCTCGACAGCCTCGAGGTGATCCGCCCCTCCCCCAACCCCTTCGCCGCCCCCTTGTTGAGTGTGTGGGAGCAGACAACAAGGCCAACAAAGCCGCCAAGCGCTCCTAGGCAGATGCAGCGGCGTTCCCTGCACTGCAGGCGGTGCAGCGGGAGTGCCAGGCAGAGCGGCGCGCAACTGCCGCAACGCGCACCGGCCGCAACGGCGAGGCCGGCGGCGGTCTTGCACCGCCCCAAGGCCGTCATCCTGCACAACACTGCCAACAACACGCCAGGGCGGCTGGTCAGCTCCCTCACATTGCCCCCACACTCACTCCACCACAATCCACATGAAGAGCGGGGACGTACTCGTGACAATGGCACGTGCGGGCGAGGTGGCGGCGCTGTGCTGCACCGTTTCCTCAGCAGGACTGGCGGTTGCAACACCAGTAGCGCTGCACGATGTTTTTGTGCACTATGCGCCGCGCCAGGAGGGCGTGCTGGACGAGGTTGTGCCCGCGGTGGAGGCACAGGTGGGCAAGAGAGACGAGGAGGCGGTGAAGGAGGTGCGGTGGCTGGGGGAGAAGAGGAGCTGGAGGGGCTCGGTGATGCTGATCCTGTGGGATCCGGAGCTGGTCAGCACCCTGTGCAACGGCAATGGTGAACTCTGGGTGGCTCACAAGTGGCGCTTGATGTGCGTGAGGGCGCGGGAGGCTTGCGCCAGGACAAGGGCGAAAAAGTCAGGAGCAGTGGCCGCTGCCACTCGGAAGACGTGGGAGGGCGCAGGAGGCGCACAGGAGGGTGTTGGGGGGTGATGCACAGCAGCGTGAGGGCAGCCTGAGCGTGCCCATGAACGGAGGAGAGGCTATTGCGCTAAGTCGTACGCATCACCCTCCTCGCGCAACAACAAGGGCAGCAACTTGGGAACTGTGCCCCACTACACGTCCCTCCCCATCACCGTTTCTCCCCTCCCCATCCCTTCTCGCCCATTTCTCACTCGCTTCTCCTCCCTTTTCTTTCTTTCTTCTCTCCCCCAACCCACTACACCCTTCTACGCCTACCCGTGCCCACAGCTTGACCCTGAGCGCCATCTGAGGCTGCAGGTAGCCCGCCCTCACCCCCTCCACCGTTTTCGCTGCAACTTAGCCAGTTTTTCACCGTTTTTCCTCCTCTTCCCTTCTACACATACCCCACACCCTAGCTGTGGCAGCGGGTCGCCTTCTGCTAGTCGACATGGGCTTTACTTCCCGATTCCGACTTGAATCAAGGATCTCTCTCTCTCTCTCTCTCTCACCTCGGGGCAGCAGCACCGCCTCGCGGTCCACACGCTCCTCCTCGAGCTCGAGAAGACGCACCAGCAGCTCAGCGTGCGCCTGCGATGGGTGCCCCGGCACCGCGACGTCGCGCGCAATGAGTGCGCCGATGAGGAGGCAAGGAGGCAAGGAGGGGAGCGGTGGGAGGGGAAGGAGGAGAGGAGGCCGGGGCCACCTCAGCGCGCCCCCGCCCGCTCGCACGTCAGCGCAGAGTGGTGATGCGGCCGTGGGACGGCCATGGCAGCTCAAGCAGCTCGTCCAGCGGGGACGAGAGCGAGTGGGAGGGACGGACGAGCGCCAAGGTAGTCCCCGCCCCCGCCTCGAGCAACGCAGCGTCCCCACCGCCGATGGGCCCATCGAGGGTGGTGAGGGCTGCCCAAGGCGGTTTCGGCGCTGTGGCAGCAGCGCAACGCCGAAGAGTGCATGAGGTGGGAGCAGGAGTGGGCCGCGGCAAAGGTCGACCGCGGCTTGCATCGCCTCGCACCCTCCCCCACCGCTGCCACGCCAGCCTCTCCAAGCGCCAAGTAACGCTGCTCACGCGCCTGCAACTCGGGTGCGCATCGCCGAGCAGCTACCTCGCGTGGACCCGCCGCCGCAGCAACAAGGGCAAGTGCCGTTGAGGACAACCGGTGGTGCGTCAATCTTGCCGTCGGTCTTTGGTAAGAAAACAATGGCAGTGGTCTTTGTCGGTTTAAAGCCTCAAGGGCGGGCATGGATTTGTTGAGGGCGCTGACAGCGTCGCTGACCGTCTCGCCCCCGCCCAGCAGGTTGACGCACTCGATCCACTTGTAGGCGGTCGTCTATTCAGAGTGGCATGCGCGGAGGAACGACGAATTGCAGGTGAGGAAGAGGGCGGGGGACAGAGGTGATCTCTGCCCGAGCCTGCTCTTCCACCCCACCAGCTTGCTGCTGACGCCCCCAAGGATGAGCGTGCAGGTCCTCGCCCATGAACAACTGGATCCATGCCCGCGGCGCAGCATTCATGCCCGCGGGCCAGCAGGTACACCGCCGCCTTTCTTCAGCTTGTCATCGAGGACGTCCCCTCGCACGGACGGGAATGCCTTGGCGGCGTCAAGCGCGATGCCGTCGGCAACCTGACGGCGCCGGTGCTGACACTGGATCCGTCGTTGAAGCAGGTCACGGTGTCCTCCACCAACCGGCTTCTGCTCCCGCTGACGTGCTCATTCGGCCGGAGCCTGCCCTGAGGTGCCAGAGGTGCTGCGCAACAACCAGCTCAAGCAACTTAGCGAGGCAATATTCGAAGGCGATCAAACGGTACGCCTTCGGTTCCGTGTAGTCCGGCTTCTTCGGCTTGCGGAGGACAACACCGGTGCAGCGCGTGAGGCGATCGTTTGGTTCACACGGTGTTACACCCCGGGCGTGATCATACTTGAGGTGGAGGACTGCCTTGTAACCTCAACTCCTGCACAGGAACCCGCGCAGCGGGCTGGACCTCGGCAGGAGGACAGGCTTGAGGAGGGCAAGCTTGTCAAGCGGCGAAGCCGCGTACATCCGCCTCCGTTCCCAAGCGGCGGTGTCGTTGCTGACCCACCTCGCCCCGACACCTTCTTGACCGCCTTGACCGCCTTCCGCAACGTCTTCTCCGTCACCTCCGCCAACTCCTCACGCTCTGTGCGCCGCTGCACCCTCCGTACGGCCCGCCTTTCGCCGGTTCTGTGCGGTCTTCGTCTCAACTCGCGCTGTCGCGCCCCTTCATCCGGTGCACTCTCCCCCTCTTTTTCCTCGCGTCGCAGCAGAGCTGATCAAGCTGCACACTCCACCAGCTGTTTGCGCGCCGCCCCTCTCGCAGTGGCCAGCTCAAGGGTACCGCCGCGGCATTTGCCGCCTGAATCACGGAGGTGAGCTCCCATGTCGGCCGCCGGCGCCGGCCGCGCCGGCGCGGGCGGCCGACGAGGCTCAATGGTCGTGAAGAGCGCGGCGAGAGAGAGAGAGATATCCTAGTTTCAAGTCGGAATCGGGAACTACATGCCCATGTCGACTAGCAGAAAGGGGACCCGCTGCCACGGGTAGGGTGTGGGGTATGTGTAGAAGGAGAGAGGAGGAAAACGCGCCCAGCGCGGCGCGAGGCCGGCACGCCGGCATGCGAGAAGGCCGACGCCGCGCAGCGCGACGGCGGCGCGTTTGGCGGTGCGGGCGATGTGAGCTCGACGCGGTGGAAGAGGCGGCGTGGCGAGAAAGGCGCTCTCGGTGGCGCAAGATCGAGCGTGAGGCGGACGGGGTGGTGGTCAGACAGCGAGTCGAGGCGCTCATTTACACCGCAGCTGACCAAACACTCCTCCGCGCGCAGGTTGCCGAGAACAAGGTCTATGGCCGACTCGTGGTTGTGGGACAGGCCGCCATGGTAGGTGAGGGTACTGGGTGGGAGGTGGATGAGGCCGGGGCGGTTGGAGGTGACTTCGGCATCTCGTGCATTCTCACAGACGGCGCCGGGGTGTTGACGGTCCCACCTGGGGGGTGGTGGAGGTTGAAGTTGATCGGGACAACAACAAGAGTCAGGCGGTGCAGATGCCAGGAGGGGTGGGAGGACCTCACTCGCGGCGTGGCCTGGGTGCAGACCGACTTGATGCGGGTTGTGACGCGCACTGATGACCGGCCCGCCTGCAGATCGCGCGCGCCGGCGTTCAAAGACGGGACGGCGGCCTGTGAGTAGGTCGCTTTGCGCGGGCGCAGCTAGCGCGCTCCTCGCACGGTGGTTGCCAGCAACACCCAGCCATGCGGGGCAGTGAGCACGGCAGGTGAGTCTTATAGGAGGAGGATATCGAGGGTGGGCAGGAGGGGTGGTTCGAGAGGCGCGTCCAGATGGTGTGACTGCGGCAGATGTTGTGGAAGTGGATAGAGAGGGTGGCCGGGGGCCTTTATTGGGAGGAGGGGGACAAGCGGAGAAGGTGGGGATTGTCCGAGTCGGACTCACCGCGCTGACCCTGGTTCTCCTTCCCCCACAGCACACTGCTCTTCGGCTTTTTCAGCACAATGCAGGTCGCGTTATGCCAGCTGCGCGGCAGGTGGCCTAGCGCGAGCGACGTGGCGTAGAGCGCCGTGAGGCGCGCCAGGAGAGCGGGGAGGAGGACCTCGAGGACATGGTTGGGGATGCCATCAGGGCCGGGCGCAGCGAAGGGGCGCGCGAACGAGATTGCTGACCGCACCTCGTCCGCGCACAGCTCGGGCCACGGCAACAGCGGCGGCGGAGCGGCGAGCGGCGCGGGCGCGGGTACGGCGCGCAAGGCGGGCGCCTTGGGCGAGTCTGCGTGCGGCGGAGGATGCTCACCATGGTGGCGGTCATTCCTTCGATGTGGTGCACACCCTCTCTGGCGAGTGAATACATGAGGACGGGGACTGGCTTGTTGCCCCTGCTCCTCCGCAGAAACCCCGCAACTTGTCGACCTCGACGACCACAACCTCGACCTCGACCTCGTGCTCGTCCTCTCGTTCGACCTCGACCTCCTCTCCCCTCCCTGCTTGCTTAACGACTACCTCAACGACAAGGACGGCGCCCTCGGCGCAGTACACGCAGGCGCGGCGACGGAGCACAGCAACGGTGCGGGCTGCGGGTTTTGGCCGGGCGCGATCGAGTCTGCGGGCGCTGGGGCGTGATGCTCATGTGCGTGGCGTGCTTTTCCTTTACTCAACGCGCAGCCCACCAGGGGGGTGATAACACGAGGAGGGGGACTGACTTGCTGCCTCGTCTCCTCCGCAGTGATCACCGATTTTGCCATTTTCGACCTCGAGCCGGATCACGCGTGGGCCTCTGCGGCGGACGCATCGGGCTCGGCGGGTGTGGCGGGAGCAGGCGGCGCGGCGGCGCAGGGGAGGGTGGACTGGACGATGGGGAGGAGGATTGGCTACAGGAGCATCATCTTCTCAAGTGGCGCGGTCACGTATGTCCAGTCTCCCTTCCTCAATGAGGATGTAGTGGAAGGGGAAGCTGACCCTAGTTTTCGCTTGACCACTGTCCAAAGCGTCTCCTCCGAGACGTCGCCGACCTCCTCCTCCTCCTCCCACCGCCTCGCCTCCCGCCTCATCATGGCCTTGAGGCGGTTCCGCGCCGCTTTTGCCGCGCGGCGCGGCTTGTGTGCCTCCTCGAGCTCCCCGGGGGGGGGGGCGGCTGCGCCCACGCGGTGTGCGTGATCTGCGGCTCGGCGTGCGGCGCCGTTGGCGGCCGCCAGCTCAGCCGACCAGAATGGGAGGGGGTGATGGCCGTGGGGGGATGCTCAGAGGATGGCGTCGCGATGAAGCGGGAGGTTCTCAGTGAGTCTCTGCTTCAAGTCTCGTCGACAGGAGGCGAGTCAAGGGCGGTGGGCGCGGGGCACGGAGCTGCGGCGCGTAGCGCATCGGGATCTGTGCGGCGGAAGGCGGGGGCGGGGCGGGTTGCGGTGGACGGGCGGCGCAAGGTCGAGGATGTCGTACAGGTTGATGGTTGCTGCCGGACTTGAGGCGCTCATCAATGCCGCAGCTGACAACTTTCTCACCTGCCTGAAGGCAGCCGAGGACGGAGGTTGAGCGGCTTTGTGCGGCCATCCTGCCGACGGGTTGGGAACCAGGTTGGTGTCGAGGGGCGGAGGAGATGGTCAAGTCCAGCGGCGAGGTAGGTGAGTGCGGCTTGCGCTTCTCGCTCCCTCAGGGACACACACTAATCATCCCAGGATGTCGCGAAGGTTGAAGTCGCCCGCAACAACGACGAGCGAGTCAGGCGGTGCAGCAGCGAGTGCGGGAAGGGGGTCGCACTTGGTGGTCAGGTTGTGCGGACGTGCGTTCGAGCCTTTGCTCAGGTTGTACACACCGAGAACCCCTACTGACGTTGGTCCTGCCCGCAGATCGATGCCGACGAGGTCGCCCAACGTCGACGCAACTTGCGCAATCGAGGCGGGCAGGAGGCGACAGGAGACGAGGAGGATGGAGCGGATCGGGTGCGTCCTGCCTTCCTCTCGCTCGTTGGGGGTGGGGGAGAACACGAACCAGCCGGGCGGGACCAGCAGTAGCGTGTACGGGGGATCTTAGAGGAAGGAAGGAAGGAAGGAAGGAAGTCTGGGTTTCAAGTCATCAAGCCCCATGTAGACCGGGTCAGCAACCCCGCTAGCCAGGGTGAGTAGTAGCGTGAGGTAAGGGTTTGGATCAATGAAGAATGAGCTAAGAAAAAGCGTTGCAAACAGGCTAGAAACGACTAAGTTGTGGTATCTGGAAGGACGCGCGCGAGCGCCCGACCTCCCATCGTGACGGCGCGGCGGGTTCATCGAGTGGCAGTACGCGCAGCCCGCGGTTTGGCAAGCACTGCCATGTGCGTTCTGGAGGAGACACGGGGTGGGAACACGTTGTTGACATACATGCGCGCGGGAGTGCGGGCGTGTCGAACGTTTGCCACGCCGACTACGGCGTCTGGCAAGCGGCTCGCGGCAGAGCTGCCGCGAGGCTTCGGTGCTTCGTCACCTCACCCTTAACTGCACTCACTGACCTTGCCGTCGAATAGGATCATACGCCTCGACTGGAAGAAGAACAACCCGAGCATCCACCGGCGTGCGAAGGACTCGCGTCCTCCGCGCTCTCCGTATGTGTCCTTCAGCTTCGCAGTACTCATTGCTGATGCTCAATGTACGCAGACTCGCCCGCAGATGTGAGGTGGCAAGGCGGCGCGCGTGCGGCCTCATCTTTCGCCTGCCCTCTCATCGGCCGCTTACCATCCACTGCCCAGCGTTCGGCCTCGTCGATGATCTCCAGTACTTCAGCAATAAGCCTGGGACCGCGAGTTGCGGGACGATGTTTCTCCGGCGACGCCGACTCGAAGCCACGATGCCGAGCAGGCAGCGCGGCGAGGGCGCCTGCCCTCGCGACATTGCGCGGACGTCGAGCTCTCGCGGCGGTTCGCCCGGCACGCGGCACAAAACGTCGCTCGATCTACAGGGAGGTCCCGTCCGATGACGAGGAGAGCGGGGGGGGCCGCCGCACCGACACGTTCGTCGCCGCGCGCGAGATGTTCATCGAGCAGGTCAAGAAGGTGCGCCCGTCGCTCTCCCCCCCCCAGGGCCATACTGACCCGTGACGCTCGCTGTAGGAGGGCGAGGCGATGTACACCGCGGCGGTGAAGCTTCACCGCGAGTTGCAGGAGCGCGAGAGCAACGAGCGCGGCGTCCCCTTCTCGGTGTGGAGCAGTCAGATGGACCGCGCAGACGAGTGCGTCGTCCGCCGCTCACCATCTTCGGCCAGCGCTGACGCGTCAGGCGTGCAGGGTCATGGAGCGCGTCCTCGAGCTCGACCTCGGCTACTGCGAGAGCGAGTGCGTCGCGCAACTTACCGCTCACGATTACTTCGCTGACCCCCGATCCACAGCTTCACCTCGACGTTCTTCAAGCACGAGCTAATCATGCGCGAGGAGCCGCTGACGAATGAGGGTGCGTCCGCTTCACCAGCCCAGGGTCGACCTTCCTAACACGCGCTAGCGATCCTCTTCGCTCACAGAGTGGGAGCGCATCAAGCCCGCGGTACTCAAGCTCCTCGCGCGGATCAAGCGCAAGCAGCAGAAGGACGCGATCCACGAGCGGCTCCGCTCAAGGCGGGCCGCGCTCCGCCCGCGCTACGACGAGCTCAAGCAGTCGCTCCCCGCGTCCGCTCTCCCCTTCGTTCCCCTCTTCGTCGACTTCCTCCTCCTCCCGTCGGTCAAGCCCTTCTGGGAGGACGAGGACGAGGTCAGCGACGCGCTGTGGTACGGCTACCTCGACGAGGTCAAGGAGGACCTCCGGCAGTTCCGCCTCGACCTCGCCCTCCGCGCCCGCGAGCTCATCGTCGCGGCGACGTGGGACCCCGACGATGATGGCGTCGACCAGGACAAGGCGGCGGTCGAGGACGAGCCGGACCTCAGCGACGCCTTCTTCGCGCGCGCGACGTCCTTCGTCTGCTGCGCCTTCTCCGACTGCGACAAGATTCCCGACCCGTACAGCGGTGCGGCGAGTGTCTGTCCCCACACCAAGGGCTTTATCGGCCCGCTTGACGCCGTCCTCGCGCATCAGCACCGCGCGCACAACGAGGCGTCGCACCTCCCTTCCCCCAAGCAGTTCAACGGCGAGCCGCAGCTCCGCCTCTCGCTCCCGCTCGAGGTCGCGTGCGCGGTTGGTGTGCTCATTGAGTCCACGAAGGTTGACCCCGAATTGGTGACTGTTGACGACCTCGTCCGCTTTCACGAGTTCGTGCACAAGCACGTCTGGGAGAACGCCACGTTGTGGAAGCGCAACTTTCACAGTTGGATACGCGACGAGACACCCAGTGTGGCCGGACCTGGTGTGTCGCACCCGCCTTTTTCACCCTTTCCTCTAGTGCTTCCCTGCGGCCGCCCCTCACGCCCTCCCCGCTCGCCCTCCCCACTCATGCACTGACTGACACACTAATGCATGCCTGCAGCTGTAGGCCACCAAGGCTGGGACGGAGCGTGTTGCGCAGGCCAACCCCCGCTCTAACTTTACCCGCCTGTCATGGTCTGCCATCTCTGTGACGTGCACAACTGGGGCTGCCTGCCACTCGAGCCGATGCGGGAGCTGCCCACGAGGAAGAAGAAGAGGGTGAAGGTGCAACCCGGCGTCGGAGGTGACGAGGCGCATGTCAAAGGGGGAGGCGGACGGTGAGGAGGATGTGATAAAGGACAAAGTGCTTCTGGAGGGCTGTCATCCCGGACAGCGACAATGACGATTGAGGGGGCACTCTGCTCACTTGCAATGCTTGTGCTAGCCGTGCAGTCTGTTGCATGTGCACATGGTGTGGGAAGCAAGCTTTGAGGTGAGCATCCACAAGTCCAGTACATACGCATGCTGCTCGCGTCGCCCTGGGCCTGCTGTCAGTCGAGAAGGGACCCGAGGAAAGCCTCCCTGGGTTCATATCACACATCATCTCTCTCTGGGCTGGGAACTGGGAGAGCTCCCTAGCAGCAGGAACCTCTACCTTGTGTACCGCCACTAGACAAGAACACGTGCAGCATGCTCTGCTACATGCTGCTCGCAGCCACCAACCGTGCGTGCAGAGACATGCTGCGAGTTGACATTGCGGTGCAGGCCCGATTGCACTGCCTCACTCTAACCTCTAACCTCTCACTCATTCCCCAGAACCCGCTCTTCAGCCTCAGACACGCGCCATGCCAGTCCGAGGGAGCTCGTCAGGCTGCACCAGCACCCCACCCACCCCCTCCACGGCCTCACACACGTCAAAGGGCTACCCCCACCTTATGCTCATCGCACCTGAGCAAGCAGTGCCCATCCCTGCGTACCTGAGCCTCAATGACTGCGTGAACACCACCAACACCTGGGATAGGCCCTCGCACGCACGCCTTCCCCACACTGCACGCTCGACCTCCTCTCTCCCCCTCGCTACCTCCCTCTCGCCCCAGCTGTGTGCGCTCTTGCCCCTGTCGCCTGCTCGAGGCGCCCTACTGGGCCTACTCCCCACCCACTGTGTGTCTCCGCGTGCCCTCGTCCTCCAAGGCAGGCACTACTCCCTCCTCAAGCTGGGCGAGCATGTTGCAAAAGATGACCTGGTCCACTGTGCGAACTGTGCAGGGGCACACCATACGCCAGGTGGTCCAGCAGGGCAAGCTCGACGCCAATGCGTACACGGAACGGGCAGCTGCATGTCGTCAAGCAGCAGGCGGCGCGTGAGTTCCTGGCAGTGCGCCGGGGTGTGGAGGTCGAGAGTGGGCAGAGGCGGTGGCACAGGGGCCATGTAGGCGAGGGCGTGCCAACAGCAGGTCGCCAAGGTGGCCAAGTCTCGGCAGGTGGCGTGTGCGACAGGCGGAGGGGCAGGCAGCGACGAGGACAGGCTCACGGTCGTCGTTGACCCCTGGGCAAGAGGCTGAGAGTTGTGGGTTGTTTTCATTGCACTCGGCCTGAGGCCTGAGCCATCCAGGCCGGAGGATGGATTGAAGCATGCAACGCGTTTCTTTTATATTGACGTATTCTGCCAGCGCCTGTACAAGGCGAGATAGTATAGTGGTTAGTACTGCTGGTTCTGACTAGTGCAACTCCAGCCAACCTGGGTTCGATCCCCAGTCACGCCTTCTTTTTGTATTGCAGACAGGCGAGATAGTATAGTGGTTAGTACTGCTGGTTCTGACTAGTGCAACTCCAGCCAACCTGGGTTCGATCCCCAGTCACGCCTTCTTTTTGTATTGCAGACAGGCGAGATAGTACAGTGGTTAGTACTGCTGGTTCTGACTAGTGCAACTCCAGCCAACCTGGGTTCGATCCCCAGTCACGCCTTCTTTTTGTATTGCAGACGCTCTCTGCCCCTTCTTTTTGCCCACTGCTTTGTCGCACTCGAAGCGATGTGACTCAGTCTCCCTCCCTCCCTTCCCCTCTTATTTTTTGGTTGCACTCAAAGCCATGCAACTCAAGGGTAACACCGCATCTGTCTAGGACCCAATGATTGCCCAGCTCGACGGCATCTTCTGGCGGCTGCTGGCATTGGGTGTGGCACGTGACACAAGCCTGGGCCGTTGGTGCCTCCTTCTGGAAAGGGGTCCTGCTGGCCCGCACCTTGCGGTCCACCAAGTCGACACAACACCGAGGCGAGCCGCGCGAGCCGACCTCGGTCAGGTCGATGGTGCATGCCTCACCTTTCTCTGCCTGGTCCCACACCAGGTTGAGCTTAACGACCGTGTTTCAGTCATACTTGACAGCCTTCTCGGGCATGTTTGCCTTGTCGAAGCGCCGGTACAACACGACATCCTCCGCGGGCGTCGTCTCGTTGTCCAATTTGTTGCTGTCCACACATCCCTACTAAGACGGCACTTACCACTATTAGGCAGTTTGAAGGGCGAGTCGAATTGCTTAACACTTGCTCGCCGCGCGGGAGAAGTGGCCCAAGGTGCGCGTTGCTGGGTTCCTCCGTAGCGTGAGCGAGGGGGAGAGAATGTAATCTACAGAGACGGCGTACCTGGGTTCCTCCGTACGTGAGTGACGGGAGAGAACCCAAGCTGCGCGCGTCGCGCTCCCCCCCCCCTTGCTCGCGTCCGTCTCAGCCTCCTCCCCCATCTCCTCCTCCTCCGTAGTCTCCTGTCCATGTTGTAAGGCTGCGGCCTTACTGCAGTGCCGGCTAAGCATCACCCGCCTGCTGCTCTGACAAGGACACATCTCCCAGGCTCCCTCAGCCAAAAGCCGCTTCATTGCGTAGCTCCTCCGTGACCCCACTCCTTGCTCTCAACTCCTTGCTCTCACACCTGGATGCTCCCTTCGTTACAGCAAGCATGTCCCGCTGCAGCGCCGCGACACCCGCTCCAACCGGGCTACGATCACAACCAATGGTCTTCTGAGCTTGCTGCAATATGTACCCCCCATTTGACAAGCTCTCGACCAGATTGATGGTCTGAGCGCTTCCGCGCCCGTCTCGCTGCCACCAGTGCAGAGGCTGTGCAGACACCCCAGTACATAACCACAGTCCTTTTCTGTCTGAGCAGCTTGATACCTGGAGTGCTTGATGCAGCGCAATTAAGACCACAGTGTCAGCCAACACGGACAGAGCGGATAGAGCAGTGTCCTTCCCACATCCAAACCTCCATGGTTCCTACCGAGCATGATAGCATATATTTGCAGCACCGGTCTGCCACGTGTTTCTTTGCCCAGATGGTCGAGTGGTCAAGACGGCAGATTTAAGATCCTTTTAGATAAGGCTCCTGCTTGCGTAAGCAGTCCTGGGTTCGAACCCCAGTCTGGGCATTGCTTTTGTCCCTGCTCCTTTTTGCTTTTCGACGCGCTCGATTGGCCAGGTGAATGCCAGCCAAGAACAACGACCTGGTCGAGCGTCCGTGCATCTGTCTCCGCCTCCGCCTCGGAGCCACTGGCAACACCTCTCGGTTCTCTTGCTGTTGTCAGGACTCAAAGGTCCCGCGTGGGCAGACAATGAGACTGGGTACTGCACTCTCACCAATTCCTGACACCGAAGGAAAGCGATGTGCATAATGCAATTGATGTGTACGCGACAAAGAACTGATCACTGGGCCAGACAAGATGAGTGAACGTGCATCTGTAAAGTATATTTATTTATGCCGGTGCTCTGCACCACATCAAGGCGTTTTGGCCGAGTGGTCTAAGGCGGCAGCTTCAGGAGCGCTCGCAAGAGCTTGTTCTCGCTGTTCCGAAAGGGCGAGGGTTCGAATCCCTCAGACGTCAGCTCCTTTTGCGCGCGGCTCGGAGGGCGAGGACCCTGGTTTCCGGCAGCAGTTCTCCTTTTTGCATTGCAGCAGCCAGCCAAGTACACTCTCATGGCAGTCTCAGGCGGAGAGCAAAGGAAGGAGCGGGCGGGCACAGGACCCAGTTTGCCGCGAAGCCACGACGCGTGTTTCCACCATGCGCACCGTTCCGTGGCCTGCAGAGACTAGGCCGTTACGTCCGTTCCTACAGTAAGCTAGCAGCAGTAGGAGGCAGCAACGAACCATCCTCGTACGGTCGCGGCGCCGTCCGCTCGAAAGCTGCACCACGCAGCGGTGTGAAGGCAGCGCTGTACAGTCAGACTGCAGGTGGCACACACATAGGGCGTATGGCGCGGATAGAGCCCGTCCTGCTGCCTGGCCGCCGTGCAAGGAGCATAAGCAGATGAGGATGGAGGAGGCGCGGCGAGCCACGGATACGTAGCGGGGGCGTCCTGGGCCTGCGCAGGTGGATTCAGAGCGAGCAAGGACGCTCTTCCCAGGGTATCTCGAGGCCAGGCGAGCTGTGAGATGACAGGTAGCAGGATGACCTTCGTCGTTCGTTCACCTCTCGACGCAGCCTGCACCCCGTGCTGCTTGAAGCCGTCTGATCAGCTCGATCCACCTCGAGTAGCTCCACAGGCAACCCAACCGCATCGGCGCTCGCCTCGAACGACGTCGTACCTCTCCCACCTCGACCCCCCGCCGCAACCTCCGAGCCTCGATTTCAAGTGCACCCGGCGATGGAGGATCCTGGCGAGGTGCAAGAGCGGGAGATAGAGGTCCTCCAGGGTGCGTGCAGGCGCCTTACATCTGGTCGCGTGGTTGTGCGGTCGCACCAGCTTACTCCGCTGACCACCCTCGCGAGTAGCTATCTATGGCGACGAATTCCAGAAGGCAGAGAGCCGCACGGCATGGAAGGTACGTAGCCCGTCGATTGCGCCGCGCGTACGGACTGACGGGCGCGTGTGGCAGACGGTCAACGCGGCGCACGAGTTCCGAGTATGCATTCGGCCCGTCGAGGAGGACCTCAAGGACAAGGTGCAAGTCTGGGTCCGCTTCAAGTGCGTGTTTCGATGGTCTCCACTGTGCACGAGGCGATGCTGACCTCGCAATTCGCAGGCTCCCGCAGCGGTACCCGAAAGTCGCGCCTACGATGTCTCTCGAAGAAGCCAAAGGGCTGTCCTCACAGCATCTCTCGCACCTGGTATACCCGCTGCTCGTTACCTATGGCCTACAGGTCGCTCACCAACGTCCCCGCAGCTCTCCACGCTCCAGCGCGCTGCGTCGTCCCGCCTCGGCGACGAGATGGTCTACGACCTGTGCTCACAGGCCGCGACCTACATCACCGAGCGACACGTCGACTCGGCCCGTGGAGCACAGCCAAGCTTGGAAGACCAGCGGAGGAAGCGGGGCGAGGAGCAGGCCAAGGCACGTTCCCAACATCTTGCCGAAGACCCCACTTGACGCCGTTTCACGCACGCAGGCGACGCAGGAGGCAAACCGCCGTGCAGAAGCGCTCAAGGAGCAGCAGGAAGCCGAGGAAGCGGCGCGCCTCTCGCAGCTCATCTCGGAGGACGTGCGCCGCAAGGAGGAGGTGCGTCTCGAGCGGGAACGGCGGGCGGGAGCGCGAGCTCGACCGCGAGCGGGAAACGGCCTTGCTCGAGGTCGACAGTAACGGCGAGCGCAAGGTGAACATGCCGCTCGCGCACTCGAGAGGCGCTGTTAAGGTCGAGGTCACCGTTCGCTTTGGCTTCGCGACCTTCAGCGGCGAGTTTTCCCGTTCTCGCTCGCTCGCCCGCCGCGCTGACCCTCCTACGAGCACACAGACTGGCTTGGCGCATCTTCTCTGCGGAGCTCCTTACCGATGGCAAGGTCCGCGACCGGCGAGCGCGTACGTCGTCGAAGTGCTCGCGCCGTACTTCCTCACCTCACAGGGTGCGCCGGCAGTCATCCCGCTCGGAGGAGCTCGCTGACGGACTTTGATTTCTCAGGGAGGCGCAAGCTGAGCAAGATCGAAGCCGACCTCGACCGCATCCACGCCATCCAGCATCCGCACATCCTCCCCGTCACCGCCTATCGAATCGTCCGCTACTCGCCCTCCTTCTTCCCTCCCAACCCGCAAGCGCAGCGGGCGATTCGCTCGGGCGAAGGCTGGACCGTCCTCATCGCCACACCGCCGATCCGCTCGCAGACGCTCGAGGACCTGCTCTCGACTGTCGGCGAGCTGCGTCCCGACCGCGCGCTGTCGTACTTCACCCAGCTCGTCTCGGCGGTTGAGCACCTCCATCTCCACAACATCGTTCACCGCGCCATCAGGCCCAAAGCCGTGTTCGTCTCGAGCCAGAAGAGCAGGGCGGACGAGAGCGGCGAGGCCGGCGGCGTCAAGCTCTCGGGTGCGGGCTGGTACCGCCGCCTCATCGATCTCAACAAGGCGGAGCCGTGGCTCGTACAGCCCGGCGAGGACGACCTTCCCGACAGCTGGTACGTCTTTACGGCCGCCTTTCTCGACGAGGCCTGGCTGATCCGCGCGCCCGCAGGACTTGCCCCGAGGCGCTTACCGCTCCGTTCACCTACGACCGCTCGCGCGATATGTACGAGCTCGGCGTCGTCCTCGCGCAAATGGTATTCGGCCTCGACGTAGTCCGCAAGTACGGCTCGCCTGCCGAGGTCGTCCGCAACAGTGCGTGCTATGAGTTTGACAGCCTTTCAGCCGACTGACTCACTGCGCGCAGTTCCGCGCAACGCGCCGACCAACCTCAAGCGCATCCTCACCGACCTTCTGCTAACGGAGAGCAAGAAGCGTCCGACGGCGTCCCGCCTCGCTGCAATCATCGCCGACAGCAGCAACAGCAGCGCGACTCTGCAGGGCCCACTCGTTTCGACGACGCCGCCGAACGCCCTCAGCGGGTGGAATCAGCTGCACAACGGACAGAAGGCGCTGACGCCGCTTGTCTCGCCGCCGCCGACGCAGCTCTCGCGCAGCGTCGAGGGCCCGAGCGGATTCTTTTGGCAGCCGCGGTCGTCGGGCTCGCGGTACCGCGCCGAGTTCGAGGAGCTCGAGTTCCTCGGTCGCGGCGGTGGCGGCCAGGTCGTCAAGGCGCGCAACAAGCTTGACGGGCACCTCTACGCGATCAAGAAGATCCGCTTGCCGAGCGACAAGGCGAGCGAGGCCAAGCTCCTCCGTGAGGTCACGATTTGGTGCGCCACGTTCGCTTCCCTTCTCGAAAAACGGGGCTGATCGCGCAGCGTCGGCAGGTCCCGCATGAACCACCCCAAGTATGCTCGCTCCTCCTCTACTCAGTCGAATGCCGCTGACCCATGCCCATCGCAGCACCGTTACCACACCTCGTGGACCGAGATCGACGAGTCGTTCCCCGGCTTCGGCGCGGTCGGCTCGCCGTTGCCGCATGGGGCGGGCACGACGGGCGAGACGGGTACGACCGACTCGCAGGCCATCACGGAGCAGTCGAGCGGCGTCGACTCGGACGACTCGGACGCGACGGACAGCGTCGTAGACTTTGACGAGGACTCGACGCCTGGCGCCGAGCTCGACATCGACTTCGGCGACGCGCTCGACGACGACCTTGACTTCCTCTCGGTCGGCCATGCGCAGTCGCACAGCGTTTCGTACCCAAGCATCCACTTCGGCAACGAGGACGACCCGTCGCGCGCCGGCTCGGAGGAGAGCAGCCCCGTCATCTCGAAGCACGGGTTTGCCAAGAAGGGCCCGAAGCCGCCGTCACCGACAGCGGCGACGCCGAAGCAGACGCGCACGCTGTACATCCAGGCGGGTCCATTCCATCTTTATTCACACATCGCGCGCCCGACCTGACGAGTTCGCCTGCAGATGGAGTACGTCGAGAAGCTTACGCTCCGCGAGACCATCGAGGACGGCTTGAGCGAGGTCGACTCGTGGCGTCTCCTGGTGCGTGATGTTGTGGCGCTTCCTTTCTGCCTTTCTGCGCCGCGCTGAACACCCACCCGGCTTTCGCAGTTTCAGATCCTGTCCGCGATGCTCCACTTCACGTCGCTCAAGTGCGCCCCCCTCTTGGACCCCGTGGATCCGCACCGCTAACGCTGCTCGCCTGCAGCATTCTCCACCGCGATCTCAAGCCGTCGAACATCTTCATCGACGTCAAGGGCGACGTCCGCATCGGCGATTTCGGCCTCGCTGTCAACGAGGGCGGCGCCGAGCCCACCGACGTTTTCCTCAGCATCGAAAACTCGATGGACGAGTCGGACCTCACTTCCGGTGCGTGTTGCACACGTTTTCAAAGCGACTGCTCGCTGACCGGCACCACACAGGTGTCGGAACGTCGCTCTACATTGCGCCCGAGATGATGTCGCGCGCGCGGCAGGAGCGGTCCGTCAAGTACAGCAACAAGATCGACAGTGCGTCTTCCTCCTCTCCTCTCAGAAGCCGCAGACCGACTGACAGCGTTCGCACGCAGTGTACTCGCTCGGCATTGTCTTCTTCGAGATGTGGCACCCGTTCAAGACGGGCATGGAGCGCATCCAGGTGCGGCCCGCTCCGTCCTCTTCCCTTTCCGACGGCGTTGACCTTCCCGCGTTTACAGGTTCTGCACGATCTGAGACGGCCCGAGATCGTCTTCCCGCCGACGTGGGACAAGGTCAAGCTCGCCCGGCACACCAAGATCGTCCAGGCATGCCTCACACATAACCCCGAACTCCGCCCCTCCCCGAAGGACCTCCTCAGCTCCGACCTCCTCCCGCCGCGCGTCGGCGACGACTCGATCGAAGAGACGATCCGCCTCCTGTCGCAGTCCGGCACGACGCACGCGCAGACGCTCCATCTCGGCGCTCTTCAACCAGTCCGACGAGGACCGCATGCGCAAGGACTTCTCCTACGACTTCTACGACGGTCAAGGCGTGCGTTGCGGTCTTCGCGCTCGACTAAGTCGTGCACGAGCTGACACCATCGCGCACGCAGGCCAAAGTCGACAACGATCCGTACGCGCAGCTCGTGCACGACAAGCTCAGCCGCATCTTCCGGCAGAAGGGCGCGGTGCAGATGGACAGCCCGCTCCTCATGCCGCACTCGCAAATCTACGCGTCGCGCAAGCCCGTCCGTCTCCTCGACTCGGACGGCACGATCGTCTGCCTCCCGTTCCAGCTCAACATCCCCTTCTGTGCGCCCTGACTATGCTCGACGTTCGCGAGCGTAACTGACGAGGCGTTCAGGCCGCATGGTCGCTCGCGACACCTCCCTCACTCGCCTTAAGCGCTGGACGATCGCGCCCGTCTTCCGTCCCGCCGCTGCCGGCGGGGCACGTTGAGTTCCTACTCTCTTTGTCACACGGAGCTGACGCGCCGACCTCTCGCAGCAACCCCGCGCCATCCTCAATGCTGCGTTCGACATCGTCTCGGACGCCGTGATGCCCGCGATGGAGGCGGAGTGCATCTTCGTCATCGAGGAGATCCTCGACGCCTTCCCGCTCGCCGGCAAGCCCGCGCACCTTATCAACCACATGAAAATCCTCGACGCTATCGTCGACATCTTCCCGTCCAAGCAGCGCGACGCCATCTGTGAGATCCTCGTCCAGCATGGCCGCCTACAACGCACCTGGGTCAAGACCTCCTCTGAGCTCTTCAAGCTCATTGGCGTGACGCGGGCAATGTGCGACCTGCTCGGCGCGCTCAACACCGTCGGCACGTCACGCTCTCTCGCCTCTGCCGCCCCGCCCCGCAGCTCACTCCCTCTACTTCCCGCAGGCGACCTCGGCAAGATGCGCTCCCTTGTGCTCTCGGCCGTCCCGCGGCTCAAGCACGTCGTCCAGGAGGGCTTCGACGAGCTCAGGGACATCATCTCGCTCTGCGAGCACATGGGCGTCAAGAACGTCAAGGTCGCACCCCTCCTCGCGACGAACCACGACCTGCATCACGACGGCGCTATCTTCGAGTCGCACGTCGTGCACGGCAAGACGCGGGATGTTGTCGCTGCAGGCGGGAGGTGCGTCGCATCGAAGCTCTCGCTCTTCTCAGCACGGCTGACCTTAGTTCGCTCTCGCAGGTTCGACGACGTCGTCTCGCGCCTCGCTGCACCCGAAGTTCGCTTCTCCGGCCGCTGTCCGCACGTCGTCGGCTTCTCTCTCGCCGTCGCGAAGCTCTCGGTCGCCGCAGCCGAAGCGAACGCGACGGCCGGCAAGCACGCCATGACCCGCAAGGAGGAACACCTGCGCTCGTACGGCCCGTGGGCGATCCGCCGCTGCGACGTCTATGTCTGCAGCTTCTCTCCCGGGCTCATCGACCTCCGCCTCGACATCGTGAAGGACCTGTGGAAGGCGGGCATCAAGGCGGACCTCGTGCGTCGCGGCCCTCCTCCGCTTCAACCGTTTTCGCTTACACTCGGCTCACGCAGATGTACGACGACGACTTCCTCACGCTCACGCCCGAGCAACTCGTCAGCGCCTGCCGCCGCGAAGGCATCCTCTGGCTCGTCATCGTCAAGCCGAGCGCTGCGGGTCGCTCCGCCGCGGACGAGTCGGACATGTCGCTCAAGGTCAAGAGCGTGCTTCGTGGTGCGGAGGAAGAGGGTACGTCCATACTCCAGCTCCGCTCGACGCGCGAGGCGTCTTCAGCGAGTTTCGAGGACGCTGCTGACGAGCGTCTCCGTCCGCAGTCCCGCGCGTCGAGCTGCCGATCTGGCTCGTCGATAAGATGCGGGAACAGTCGATCGTCGATGAGGCCGTCGGCGGCGGGAACAACGACACCGTCACCGATGCGTCGACATCGCTCGTCGACCCGCCCAAGCCGACGCGCGAGTACATCCCGCTCCTGGCTGACGACGACGTCCGCCAGAAGGGCCGGCACAACAAGCGCACCATGATCGCTCACCGAGGTACGCTGCAGTGCGAGGTTCTGGCTGTTCTCCTTTTTGACAATAATCCCTCGCCCACAGCCGAGAAGAACATCGAGGAGGCGGCCAAGGCGGCTTCCGAGGCGCCTGTCTGTGCGCTGTCGCTCTTCTATCCGCCTTAAACACCGTGCTCACTCCGCCTGGCTTGCGTCCGCAGTCGCGGTCGATATCGACGGTCTCGCGTTCGAGCGGATGGCGAACTCGCCGATCTGGGTAACCAAGTGCGTCTCCCTTGACTTCCATCGTCGCGCTTCGCTTGACTGACCTCTCGCACGCGCGCAGCGACGATGCATTCAAAGCGTTGCTGCACACGGCCCCGCCCGGCAAGCGCGAGTACTATGCCTCGATCCGCCAGGCGATCCAGAAGCACCGCCGCCAGAAGGCAATCAGCCGTTTTTGGCTATTCAGCCTGCGCGACGACCGCTCGGTCCTTTGTTCATTTTTCGACGGCATCATGTCGGCGTAGTCGGCCTTCTTATCCCGTTGTATCCCCTCTCTGCGTTCCCTTCCCCGCCGTTGTCCGCCCCTGTTGCAGCACTAGTCCCCGCGTTCGTTCCCTTGCAATCGCAACCTTGCCTTGTTTTTCGCCTACTCCGTCCTGAGCTCCGCTGAGGTCGCGAGCGAGCCTCTCCCCTCTCCCCGCCCGCTTCCATCTTCATGGGGACCCTCGCGTCCGCAACATCCACGGCAAGACAAGCACAACACGTATCTATGCACACCGCCACTCGCCCCTAATGCGCCACCACCGGGCCCCCTCCCCCTCCCTTCCGCCCAAGCATCCTCGCCTCCGCCCCTCTCAACCCCCATGCGCACGCCGCAGTTGCGGCGAAGCACGTCGCGGAGAGCAAGAGGGGGACTGCGAGCCCGTCGAGCGCGGCGAGGAGCGCGCCGGTCAGGAGGGGGGCGAGCAGTCCGCTGAGGCGCGAGAGGGCCGAGGCGATGCCTGTCGCGGTGCCACTGCGTACGGGAAGGGAGGGTCAGAAGGAGGTGCGGAGGTGGGAAGGGAGGGGCGAGAGAAGAAAGATGCAGGAACGATGGAGGGGAAGGGCGAACGCACCGGGTCGAGGTGGGAAAGATCTCGGGCGTGAGGCCGTAGATGACCGCGTCTGCACATCCCGCTCGTCAGCATACACACTTCCACTCAGATTGAAGCACGCCCACGCACACATCAGCGTCGCCGCCAGCGAAACGACCATGCTGCTCAGCACGACGCCCGCGCGGCTGCTCACGCACACGAAGACGAACGTCGCGGCCGAGGTCGCGAGCGTCGCGAAGGCGAGGGTGCGCGCGCGGCCGAGGGATGTCTCGACGAGGTAGGCGCCGAGGAGGGAGCCGGGGAGGCCGGAGACGGTGTAGAGCACATCTGCGCGAGGGCGGCAAGCGTCAGCGTGAAGAAGATAGGGGGGGGAGAAAGGGGGACGCACAGTCCCGGAGGGTCTGCTCCTGTGTCGATTCGGTCGCGGGGGAGCCCTCGGCGGCCAGCTTCGACTCGAGGAATTTGGGGAGGAAGACATTGAAAATCTGCGTGCACAGGAACGGTCGAAGTCAGCCCCTCGCGCTCCCTGGCGGAGAACAATGCCCGTGACAGCATCACGCACCGTGTACCCTGCGCTCGCCAGCGCCCACACCGTCCACACCAGCAGCGTCGTCCCTCTCCACCTCGGGTGCATGAGCTCGTCGATCCTCGCGCTGTACTCGTCCGCGCTGTCCCGCCACCCCTTCGGGAGGCGCTCGACCCATGCGGGGCGGCGCGCGTGCCGCGCCGCCGGGGAATGCGAGACGACCGAGGGCGGGAGCGCGAACGCCGCGAGGGTCGCTTCCTCGTCATCATCGTTGTCGTCCGCCTCCGATGCGGACGGGACGTCCTCCCCCGGCGCTGCCGCGCGCGCAGGCGCGTCCTTCAGCGCCGCAGCGTCCTCCGCACGCTCGGCTGCGGCGCCCGCAGCGTCAACGACGTCGGCAAGGACGTAGCGCCGGTTGTCGCCGTTGATCTTGGAGATGCGGCGGAGGGCGATGACGGCGGCGGAAGGGCGGTTCGACGCGACGAGGAACTTGGGCGACTCGTGCAGGCGGAAGAAGAGGACGCGGCAGAAGAACATGGCGATGCTCTGCGGGTGGTCCAACGCTCAGCAGCGTCAGCAAGCCTGTGGGCAGGACTGATGCGAGAGACGGGCCCCGACGCACCACGACTCCGAGCGCACCGAGCATGTACCGCCAGCCGTTGTTCTCGATCTTGACGTCGCAGGTGGGCGCGCCGTCGTCGCCTGCGCCGGGCGCGCAGGAGAATCGCGGGAGGATGACGAGACCAAGAAGGGAGGTAAAGATGGCGCCGAGGGAGAAGCTGTGAGTGCGTCGAAGGTCAGCTTGCGTTGAAGGGACGGAAGCGGGACGCGCACAAAACGGAGAGGGCGGTGAGGAGGTAGTGCTTCGTCTTGGGCGTGTTCTCGAGAAAGCTGCGCACAGATCGTCAGATGGATATAGCGTGCGAATGACGAATGGACGCACAGGGTCCCGTCCGTCGGCATCGACCCGCCGACCCCAGTTCCAAGGCAGAAGAGCGCGGCGCAGAGCCAGCCGAACGAGGGTGCGAAGGCGGACGCAAGGCCGAAGACGGCGGTGAAGCAGATGGTGAGGTTGAAGGCGGGTACGCGGCCGTAGGCGTCCGAGTCTGCGGGGCGGGAACAGTTAGCGGGAGGTGGAGCGTGAAAGTGGGAGGGAAGGGTACGGACAGCTGCCCCAGCCCCATGCGCCGAACTGAGAACCACGATCGTCCCGCAGCTCGGTCAGCACCTCGTACAGCGCCGACGGAGCAGGGGAAATGTCATAGCGCACCATCATCCCCGCGAACAAGCTCGTCGAGAGCAACCCGATCCACCTATCACCCACGCCCCACTGATCCTGTACGCGCGGGAGGATGACGGCGATGCACTGTAGCCACGCGTTGTCGGACCACCACGAGCAGCCGCACAGCGCAAAGAGGCGCCACTGGTACGCGCCCATGCCGATCTCCTCGAGGGTCGCGTCGAGCGGCGTCGGCGCGCCCTCTTCCTCCAGGTCTCGCTCGCTGCTCCCTGCGGCATTGTCACAGTCGTACGAACCCGTACTGGACGAACCGGAGCTGTTAGCGCCTAGCAAGGGTGAGGTCGGGCTTGGCGCGGCCTCGTCGTCGGCGGTATATAGGGGGAGGGCGGGCGCGTTGGGCTGTGCGAGGAGGGGCGTGCGGGACTTTTGGCGCGGGAGGGGCTCCCTCGGCGGGTAGCGCGGCGAGGGGGAGCGGGACGGGTCCATGCCGAAGTGGTGGGAGGTGGGGGGAGCGGGCGAGGGGCCGCGGGGAGTGCGGTCTGTGGGGTTAAGGGGGCGTCGGAGCCATGCACGCCAGCCTGCGAGGGTGCACGCGCTGATCGGGCGTGGAGATGAGGAGCGAGCCGCGTCTCGTCTCGTCCTCTCGGCGCTCATCACGACCTCTTGCTCCCCGTCTCGAGTGGAGGGCAGGGCTCGCTCTCCCGATTGCGTGAGGTCTTCCTCCTCGCCAACCGTAGCAGGACACCTCACACGCCGCGCAACACCCCACTCGCTGCGACTCTCACCGTCGACTGATGAAGCGCGAGGCACGACAACAACCCGTTCTGCACGACTAGGGCACCCAAGTACAGATACAACAGAGGTACACAGAGGATCTGTGCAAGCAAGAGAGCACGTAGGGCGGAAGGGAGAGTGAGGGAGGCGGCAGGTCGCTCCGACGGCGGGCTGGAGCGCTGGAGAGGTGAGGGGCGACTACCGCGCGCTCGCAGGGGCGCATTGGGACGTGCAGCGGGTCATGAAGGCGCTCTCGTGTACGAGAGCAGGTCCTAATCGGCCCCGCACGAGGTTGTCGCCGCTGTATTGCACCCGAATGGTCAGCTCCTACGCCCCACAAGCGCTAAGTGAAAGCGAGCGCACCTCCGGCAGTGCCGCCTGCACGCACTTGACCTCGAGCGCGCCAGCTCACGCCTCCGCGTCCTCCTTCCGCATCCCCGCGCCCTGCCTCCTCCGCCTCCCCTCCTCGACCTCGCGCTCGTCCCCGCCCAGCTTGCCCTTGAGCTCCGCCGCCGCGCCGCGCACCTTCTCCCCCACCGTGGAGGGTGCCTGCGAGCTGCTCGAGCTGTCGTAGCTGACCGAGGACGAGGGCGGGGTGAGGTCGTGCGCGCCGGCGGAGGGGACGGGGCGGTTCGACGGCGTCGGTGCGGCGCTGGGCATGCCGGCGGTGCGCAAGTGAGCGTAGGAGCGAAGGAGCGGAGCAGGAGAAGCAGAACGAGCGGCGCTGCCCAGGTTGCCTCGCCGAAGGGAGGCTCGTCGTGTCGTCAGCAGGTGAGGAGGAGGCTGCGAGCCGCAAGCAGGGCGGGGGCGGGTGCAGCTGCTGCGCTCGTTGCCGCGCAGAGCAGGTGAGCGCGGTCTGAGCCAAGTTTGAGCGCGAGACGGAAGAGGGCGAAGGGCAAGTTTGGGTCGTCGGCGAGCTGCGAAGGTCGAGCGGCGGCGGCGTTGGGCGGCGACGACGACGGCGTTTCCGAGAGCTCTTCCGCATCGAGATGTCCCATACGGTAGAGCTGACGATGCGCGAATAGTGACAATGCAACAGAGAAGACCCAGAAAACGCGTGATAACCTCCTCCTCGTCGTCTACCTCTCCTCGCTCTACATCCTCTAGAACCCGGCAAGCTCGTCCTGCAGGAGCTCCCCGATCCACTCGCCGACGTCGGGCTCGCCGCCGGGCGCAAAGTCGAACAGCTTCTCGAAGCAGCGCGTCCCGGGAGTGTTGAAGTGCGCGTATGGGTCTGTCGGGCGGATCGACTGCGCAGGCGGGCGGGCGGGGCGTCAGCACCCTCGAGAGTGGAGGTGGGAGGGGAGGGAGAAGCGCACCTTGCCGCAGCGGTAGCAGAAGTGGCACGCGCACTTGCTGCACGTCATGTGGTTGCACCCCGCGCTCTTCTGCACCCACGCGCTGCACCCAGGGCACTCGGTCGCGTTCTTGTCGAGCCACGCGCGGAGCGCGCGCTCCTCCTCGAAAGCGGCGACGAGGCGCTTGATGTTCGACGCGCCGTAGCGTGCCTCGAGCGACCGCCGGACGGCATCGTCGCCCTCGAGGTACGACGAGACGATCGTCGACGACTGCGGGAGTGAGCAGGGGTTGCGGTACCCGTGCCAGCCCGTCTTGCAGAACTGGCAGAAGCTGTAGTTCTGCATGCGTGGGAGGGTGAGCGAGGCCCGTAGGAGGCGGGCAGAAGCGCACGCACGCAGGCGGGGCAGACACGCAGCTTCTCCTCGTCGTCCGAAAGCTTTGGCACCGCCGCCTGGCACGACTCGCGCGGGCAGAAGGCAATGGTCGGGTCTGCGCACTTTCGTCAGCCCCCGCCCTCAGCGCCCACGGAGCGAGAAAGGGAGGGAAACGCACCGCTCTCAACCTTGACCTTCTCCCTCAGCCACTCCCACCTCTTCCTCTTCTCCACCCCACACAGCCTCTCGACCTCCTCCGCCTCGACCCTCCCCGGCCGCTCCGCCTCTCGCGCAAATTCCCCCCGCGGGCCAACCTCCTTCTCCCACTTCGCACGCGTGGAGACGCACCCCTCGCTCGGGCACGCGACGGAGCGGACGAGCCCCTCCGTGATGAGGAGGCCGAAGTAGTCCGTTAGGCAGGGCGTGCAGAAGACGCAGCCGCAGGAGGAGAGGCGGATGCAGGCGCTGCCGCGGTGTGGGGAGAAGCAGAGCGGGCAGAGGTGCGAGGTCGTGTCGAAGGTGTGCGCTGAAGAAGAGGTGTTGAAGGCGGAGAGGGTGGAAGAGAGTGGGGAGGTGGAGGCGGATGAGGGGTGAGACTGTCGCAGGACGAGCGGGAGGGAGAGGGAGAAGGTGTCGCAGAAGTCGGGAGAGGTGGACGAGACGAGGTCGACGATGCCGAATAGGCACTCTTCGCCGCCGTAGACTGTGTGCAAAGGCAGGTCAGCGAGAAGAAGCAGCCGCAAGAACGAACGGGACGCACCCTCAGCCAGCTTCCCCTCGACCCGTTTTCGCCGCTCATCGTCCAGCCAGCCCGCCTCCTCCTTCAGCTCGATCTGCACCGGACCCTCCGTCTCGGGATATCCGCCAGGCAGGCGGATCGAGAGGTGCAGCGACGGGAGGTACCGCAGTGCGAGCCGGCGGGCCTGCGGGTCTGCCTGCACTGCACGCTCCTCTGGCACCCCCGCGCTCTGCGCCTCCTCGGCAGGAGGAGTAGGCGGCCGAGGAGTGAAGCGAATCCGCGGCGTGCCGGTCGACGAGATGGGCGGGAGGGAGACGGGCGGTTTAGGCGCCGCCGCGAGGCGCTGTCGGGCGGGGGCGTCGCGCGCAACAGGGGTCGCCTGCCCGTTCGTTCGCGGCTGGAACGCGCGCGCCGTGGGATCGGGGAGTGGAGCCGCCCGGCTCGCTGGACGGGCTGGCCGTGCGTTGCTGCCGCCTGCTCCTCCTCCGCCGTTCTTGCCGCCTCGGTTGCGCCGCCTCCCTCCACTGCCCTGCTCCTTCGCCGGTGCGGCAGGCGCGTTGTCGAGCGAAGTACCGGCCAGACGTGCCGCCGCGTCCCGCACGGCCGCATCCGGCTTCTGCGCCACCTTCGGCTCGACCCAGTCCCAGACGTCGACCTGCTTGTCCTCCTCGAACTCGACAGGCAAGACGACGCGGACCTCGACCGCGCTGTCCGAAAGAAGCTCCCACGAGACGGCGTCCGGGTAGATGGCCTAGTGCTCGAGCAAGGGGAGTCAGCCGGGATGTGCGGGGGCGGAGGAGGGCGATGAGCGGGAATGGCGAAGACGCGCCTGCAGAGCAAGTAGCTCGTCCTGCTGGCGTTCGTTCATCCCCTCTGCCGCGGGCAGCGAGCTCAGCGTGAAAGGCGCAAGTGGCGCGTGAAGTGGCGGAAGCGTAGCCGTGAGCGCGAGATGCGGCGGGTCCTCCTCTCGTCGAACACGCCCGCTGCGAATGAAGCGACAAGCGTGACTGCAGCAGCCTCCCTGTACAACAACAAGCGCGCCCCGACCACCCGCTCACATCCCCAGCATCCTGCCCAGGTCGACCTTGACCTCGACCCTCTCCTCCTCGCTGCTCGCGCCTCCGCCCGTCGCACACCCCAACCGGCGCGTCTTGACGGCCTTGGCGACCTGCCCCTGCCTCCCCTCGCCTCCGCCGCCCCTGCGCCGCCGCTTCCGCCCACCATCGACCTCCGCGCCCGGGTGCACCGCGAGGAAGTTGCGCGCCGCCTGCTGCTTGACGACGTGCAGCTGCCCGTCCGTGTACGCGTTGGCGTCGAGCTTGCCCTGCTGCACCGCCTGGCGGACGGCGTGCGCCTGCGCGGTCTGCACGGCACGCCAGCTCGTCTTGCTCAACCCGCTCGACCCGCTCGCCCGGCTCGTGGAGGCGGTGCTGCCCGCCTTGGAGGACGCGCACGCACGGAGGGGCGCAGCGGGAGGGGAGTAGGGCGCCTCGGTGGCTGAGAGGGGTGAGAGCGTGCGCGGCTTGGGCGAGAGGGAGGCGGCGAGGGGGAGAGAGGAGGTCGAGCGCGCAGTGTGGGGAAGGGGCGCGTCGGGCGGGCTGGTGGGCGTGCGCGAGGGCCTGTCCCAGGTGTTGGTGGCGTGCAGGCGGTCCTTGAAGCTCGGGTACGCTGGGATGGGCGCTGCCTGCTCGGGCGCGAGGAGGGTGAGGTGGGGGCGGCCCTGCAACGCGTGCGAGGCCTTGGAGGGGGCGCGCGGGGTGCTGGTGCTGGACGATGAACTCCTCTGAGCGGGCATGGCGCGTGTCCGAGACTGCAGCGCGGGTTGAATGCGAGGGAGGAGGGGGAGGAGGGGAGAGCGAGGCGGTGCCTTCGCGTCCGCGGCGAGTTGACATCTCGCAACCTGCTCTCTCGCGAGCTCCTGGCGGTGCTTGTCGTACATGAAGCGTATCTGCACGCGTACCTGTCCAGCCGCGAACTTCAGGCGAGGCGAGTAGCGCGAGTACTGCACTTGCGAAGGCTCACCCCGAAGCTCGCTTCCTCCACACCATGTGGCAGTGAAGAGACTGCACAGCTACCGCACAAGCGTTGCAAGCGAAGCAAAGCGTTCCCCCCCTCCCCCCTCAAGCGTCGTCCTCGCTGTCCAGGACGACATCCCTCCAAAAGCCCTTTGTCCCGTCCTCGTCGCTCTCCTCCTCCTTCTTGACGCGCACCTCGTCGCCCTCGGCGCCCTGCTCGACACGCGTCGCGTTCGCCCTCTTCTTCTTCTTCTTCCGCGCGGGCGGCTCCGGCGGTTGTTTGAGCGGCAGGCGGCCCCAGTCGCTCGCGTTGCGGAGGTGGCAGACGATGACGGGCGGGTCGAGCGAGAGCGGCGGCTTGGCCTTGGCGGCGCGGTCCGCCTCGACTTTGATGGCGTAGAGCTGCAGCCGGGCGGAAGCGGGTCAGTCGATGCACAGTGCGGAGGTGAGAGGGGACAGCCGGATGCACCAGGTCCTCCCATCCCGGCGCCTGTGGATTCTGCCACCTCCCAACGTAGAAGTTGCGCTTCCACGACGTCGCGTTGTCCCAAACGTACTTTGCAACGAGCTTGTCGAAACGAACGAGGTCGGCGAGCGTCGCCTTCTCCGGGTCGATCTTGGTGAACTCGACGACCGCGCCGACCGCGCACGCGACCTCGAGCGGGAGCGAGAGGCGGAGCTGCGGCTCGCCGTTGAACTGCTTGGGGGAAGGGAGGTGCGACGCCTCGTTGTGCGCAAGCCCTTGATGCGAGGACGGGCGCTCGCCGCACCGCTGTACGGGTCGGGGATCTTGTCGCAGTCGGAGAAGGCGCAGCAGACGAAAGACGTCGCGCGCAAGAAGGAGGCGTCGATGAGGTCCGGCTCGTCCTCGACCGCCGCCTCGCCCTGGACGACGCCAGCATCGTCGGGGTCCCACGTCGCCGCGACGATGAGCTCACGGGCGCGGAGGGCGAGGTCGAGGCGGAACTGCCGGAGGTCCTCCTTGACCTCGTCGAGGTAGCCGTACCACAGCGCGTCGCTGACCTCGTCCTCGTCCTCCCAGAAGGGCTTGACCGACGGGAGGAGGAGGAAGTCGACGAAGAGGGGAACGAAGGGGCGAGCGGACGCGGGGAGCGACTGCTTGAGCTCGTTGTAGCGCGGGCGGAGCGCGGCCTGCCTCGAGCGGAGCCGCTCGTGGACCGCGTACTTCTGCTGCTGGCGCTTGATCCGCGCGAGGAGCTTGAGTACCGCGGGCTTGATGCGTTCCCACTCTGTGAGCGAAGAGAATCGCAAGCGCAAGTTAGGAAGGTCGACCCTGGGCGGGCAAAACGGACGCACCCTCGTCCGTCAGCGGCTTCTCGCGCATGATGAGCTCGTGCTTGAAGAACGTCGAGGTGAAGCTGTGGATTGCCGGTCAGCGAAGTAATCGCGAGCGGTAAGTTGCGCGACGCACTCGCTCTCGCAGTAGCCGAGGTCGAGCTCGAGGACGCGCTCCATGACCCTGCACGCTTGCGGCGTCAGCCCTGGCCGAGGATGGTGAGCGGCGGACGATGCACTCGTCTGCGCGATCCATCTGACTGCTCCACACCGAGAACGGGACGCCGCGCTCGTTGCTCTTGCGCTCCTGCAACTCGCGGTGAAGCTTCTCCGCCGCGGTGCACATCGCCTCGCCCTCCTACAGCGAGCGTCACAGGTCTTTAAAGCCCTGCGGGGAGGGAGGAGCGACGGGCGCACCTTCTTGACCTGCTCGATGAACATCTTGCGCGCAGCGATGAACGTGTCGGCGCGGCGGCTCCCGCCGCTTTCCTCGTCATCGGACGAGACCTCCCTGTAGATCGAGCGACGTTTCGTGCCGCGTGCCGGGCGAATCGCCGCAAGAGCTCGACGTCCGCGCGATGTCGCGAGGGCAGGCGCCCTCGTCGCGTCGTCGTCGTCGCTCGAGTCGGCTTCGTCTCCCCCGGAGGAAACATCGTCCGCAAACTCGAGATCCCAGAGCTTGTTGCTGAAGTACTGGAGATCGTCGACGAGGCCGAACGCTGCGCAGCGGATGGTAAGCGGCCGATGAGAGGGCAGGCGAAAGATGAGGACACACGCGCGCCGCCTTGCCACCTCACATTGGCGGGCGAGTCTGCGCACATTCGGCATCAGCGACGAGTATTGCGAAGCTGAAGAAACGCGTACGGAGAGCGCGGAGGACGCAGTCCTTCGCACGCCGGTGGATGCGCGGCGGGTTGTTCTTCTTCCAGTCGAGGCGGATAATCCTATACAGCGGCAAGGTCAGTGCGTGCACTTCAGGGTGAGGTGACGACGCACGAAGCCTCGCGGCAGCGCTTGCAGAGCCGCTTACGAACGCCGAAGTCGGCATGGCGGATGCTCAACGCGCCGCACTCATGCATGAGCTGACGGATCAGACACCTTCTCGCTCGGTAGTGGAGCGATACCGCACCTGACAGTGCTTTCCGAACACGAGCTGCGCGTATTGCCACTCGGTGAACCCGCCCGCTGTCGCGTCGGGGAGGTCGAGCCGCTCGCGCGCGTCCTTCCAGAGACGGGCCGACGCCTTGGCGAGCAGAAGCGCGCGGTACTCCTTGTTAACCATGCTGAGCGCCAGGAGGTCGTTCGGGTCGAGGTGCGAGAAGATCTGCGCGCGCGGGCGGCGTCAGTCCTTTCCTGGAGAGGAGAAGGAGAAGGGGGCGCACCTCAACGAGCAGCTCGACGGGAAGCGTCTTGAGCACCTCGAGCTTGCCCTCACCCTTCTTCCGGCCCTTGGCAGCGCCCTTGCGGCCCTTGCGCGCCTTCTTCCGCGGCGCCTCGTCCTCATCGCCCTCGTCATCGTCGTCGCCCTCCACCGCCTTCGCCTTGCCCTTGTCGCGCTGGAAAGAGCCTGCGCGGTGCTCCAGCGAGTCAGTAAACGCGCTCCACCCGCTCACGCAGGCAGGAGAGGCCCGCACCGCTTCTCTTGCGCCCCCTCGCCGCCCCACCTCCCGACACGCTCTCCCCGTCCTCCGACTCGCTGCTGCTCGTGTGCGCGTCGGCGTAGCTAAACGTGCTCGCCGCGCTCTTGCGCGGGAGACGCTCGCGGGCGCTCATCGTGGTGGAAGTCGAGGGCGAGTGAGGAGGAGGAGCGAGAGAGGAGACGAGAGGGTCCGAGCGAGGCGGGGTCGACTGGTCAGCTGTGAGGCAGAAGGCAGCGAGTGAGGAGCAGAGCTGGAGAGTGAGTCAGAGGCAGCGGGACCTCCACGCGCGCAAGCGAGAGCAGTCAACCGCTTTCACGTGCTTGTTTCCTCCGCCCCCTCGACCAAGCGGACGCCCGCCCTCCTGCTCTATATGCATGCTGCAGTCGTGTCGTATAGTATGCTACACCTCGATCTTGAGGTCGCCCGAGGTCGGGGCGTACATGAAGAAGCCGACGGCGTCAGGCGGACTGTGGCAGCGAACGGCGAGCGTGAAACGGCGCGCCAACTGAGGCTGATGGGCGGGCGAGGAGTGAGAGCAGGAACTCGATGAGTAACACGAAGCAACGAGAAGAGGAATGGGAGACGCACTTACTGTTGCTCAGCACCCTCACCCCTGCGGCGCCGCCCCCTCCCGCTCGTCTGCTTCTCGACCTCCTCCTCCACCTGTCTCCCCTCGCTTCACCGACTGGCCGCCCCACAAGTACCTTGAAGAGCGGCAACGACCGGTGACGGCGGCGCTTCGCCAGGTAGAAGCGAGACGCGTGACGGAGGACGGCGCAGCGTGAGCCGGTCCGCGTCGTGAAGAGAGGAGGTCATTGGATCCTGCTCAGGCGCGGCGAGCATCGGACGCTTCTTCTGATGGTGAGGACGTAGTCGGACGAGTGGTCGTCACCGAGCGGCCCCATAGGCGGGGCGACCGGGGCGGAGCGGCAGCAGAAGCACGAGGCGAGCAAGCGGAGGACGAGACCGGAAAGAAGGCGCCGCCCGCGCTGCAAGGACTCAGATCTGCGTGCATGAACTGACGAGGGTGATCGGGCGCGCGCACGAGCGTGCGGTGTGCGAGCGGGCCCCGCCCGGAGCGAGACGGGGAGGAGGAGCAGGGGAGGGGGTGCAAGCGGCGGCGCTCTCCAGCGTTGCTCGAGCTGGGAGACACGACGACCGCAGCTTGGAGGACCAAGGAGGACACCGGCGGAGACGCGCGAGGGAAAGTGCGGGGTCGACGAGCTGAACGTGCGCCGCAGAGGTCGACCCGCTCCTCCCCTCCACACAGCGCGCGGGCTGCTCCTGACTGCCTCGGCAGATCTACTGCCAGTCTCACGACCACCGCCCCACCCGCGCACCTCGTCTCCCGCGCCGCACCCCTCGCCGCCGCCCCTCCCCCACTTCATCAGCTCGCATCCCTCCTGCAGCCATGAAGGCGAGCCTGCCCCTCCTGCCCGCGCCAGAGCACCCGATACTGACTCACTCGTGCACCCGCGCAGTTCGGCGCAGTCATCAAGGACGCCCTCTGTCCGTCTCGCCCTCCCGTCCCCCGTCGTCCCGCTTGGCGACCCGCGCTGACCCGCACACCGCACCGCCGCCCTTTTGCACCCCGCAGACCAGGACTGGCAGGCCTCGTACATCGACTGTCCGTCCCACACCCCTTCTCGAGCCGCTCTGCCACTGACGAGTTCGCGCGCTGACCCCGTCCCCTCTCGCAACGTCACCTGAATCCGCCATCTACAGACGGCGGGCTCAAGCGCTTTATCAAGGACCGCCAGGCCAAGCACCAGTGGGACGATGCGGACGAGGCCGACTTCATCAAGGGTCCGTTGCGCTCACTTCGACTGCAGAGTGATTGAGCGGACGAGCTGACCTGGCGCGTGCGCTCCGCCGTCTTTCCCTTGCAGCGCTCGAGAGCGAGCTCGAGAAGGTCGCCAAGTTCCAGGAGAGCAAGGTGCGTCCCTCGGTGGCGGTGATGGCGTGGCGGACAGGCGGGCTATGTCGAAGAGGGTTCGCCCCTCGCATAGGCCGCTGCTTGCACGCGCGACAGCTTGCACAACATGCGCTGACGCAACACCCACAGATCGCCGAGCTGACGGAGAAGATCAACTCGTACGAGCACGAGGTCAAGAACCTCATCTCGCTCTCCGCCTCGTCCAAGCGGCGAGACTCGCCCCGGAACGGCGAGGGCTCCTCGGCGGACCACGACGACCCGGAAGCCGCGGCGGACACGACGGACGACGACAGCATGAGCGACACGTCGGACGACGAGTTCGAGGACCGGTTCGTCGACCTCGAGGAGGACCTCGCGAACGTGATCGCCGACGTGCACGATCTTGGCCACTTTTCGCACCTCAACTACACCGGATTCATCAAGATCGTGAAGAAGCACGACGTGCGTCCACCCTCTAACCGCTTATCCCTCCCCCACTCAGCCCTCCCTCCTCGCATGCAGAAACGCACCGGCTTCACGCTCAAGGGCCAGTTCATGCGCGACTTCCTCGAGAAGCGGCCCTTCTACAAAGAATCTTTCGACGCGATCATCCTCCAGCTCTCGCGGCTGTACAACCTCGTCCGCACGCGCGGCAACCCCGTCCAGGGCGATGCGAGCGCCGGGGGGAGCCAGAGCGCGTTTGTCCGCCAGACGACCAAGTACTGGGTGCGTGCGCGCGAACTCTCACTCTCTCTCTGCGGTGGGGTGGATAGGAAGTAGGCGAGGAGGGAGTGCGCAACAAGGCTGGACGCGAGGCTGACCTCGAGACTGCGCAGGTCCACCCCGACAACTACGTCCAGCTGAAGCTCGTCATCCTAAAGCACCTCCCCATCCTCGGTGCGTCTCCGCTGTCCCATACGCGGACGGGCGCATCGAGCGCTGACAATTGCGCTTCGTCGTGCAGTGTTCAACTCGGAGAAGGCGTTCGAGCAGGAGGACGCGGCTATCTCGAGCGTGTACTACGGTGCGTCTTCCTCTCCCGCAGCGATCCCCAGCGTCCGCTGATGCCCGTTCCGGCCCGCAGACAACGAGGTGCGCGCACATCTCCGTAAAAAGACAACCCCGCGCGACCCGCTGACATCGTTCTGGCTCGGCATTGTGCAGGACCTCGAGCTGTACATGGGCCGCTTGGAGAAGACGGAGGGCGCCGAGGCGATCCGCCTGCGGTGGTACGGCGGGATGGACGTCAAGCAGATCTTTGTGCGCCGCTCTCCGCCTCGCCCAGTTCTCAAAGGCTGACCAGCTCCGCGCCCCGCGCAGGTCGAGCGCAAGACGCACCGCGAAGACTGGACGGGCGAAAAGTCGGTCAAGGCGCGGTTCCCGATCGCCGAGCACCTCGTCAACGACTACATGGCGGGCACGCACACGATGGACGAGACGTTCGAGCAGCTGCGCAAGAAGGGCAAGAAGAGCGACAAGGAGGTCGACTCGATGATCAAGCTCGCGAGGGAGGTCCAGGCTGCGATCAAGCACAAGAAGCTTGGCCCGGGTGCGTCGCCGGGTCCCTTCGCATGCGAGCGACCCGCACTAACCTCCGCACCCGCACCCGTAGTCATGCGCACGTTCTATAACCGCACGGCGTTCCAGCTCCCGGGCGACGCGCGCGTCCGCATCTCGTTCGACACGCAGCTGTCGCTCATCCGCGAGGACAACTGGGACGGCCGGCAGCGGTCGGGCCGCAACTGGCGCCGGACGGACATCGGGATCGACTGGCCGTTCTCGCAGCTGCCCGATGACGACAAGGAGCTGTTCCCGTATGGCGTCCTCGAGGTCAAGCTCCAGACGCAGATGGGCCAGGAACCGCCTGAGTGGGTCCGCGAGCTGGTCAGCAGCCACCTAGTCGAGGCCGTGCCCAAGTTCAGCAAGTTCATTCACGGTGCGTCGGTGTTCCTTTCGCGCTCGGCGCAGCAGCTGCTGACGCTCTCGACGGGTTCGCAGGCTGCGCGACGCTCCTCCCGAACCGCGTCGACCTCGTCCCGTTCTGGCTGCCGCAGATGGAGTGCGCCCGCCCCTCCCCGCTTCTCCACTTGTCGTGTCACTCACGCCTCACGCCCGCCGTAGGACCGACATCCGCAAGCCGGCGACGCAGAAGGCGCAGATTCAGCGGCCGATCACCTCTGGCTCGAACACCAACTCGGGCACGCCGTCCGAGGCGCGGTCGGCGGACCTCGCGCAGTACACCGAGCCGGTATCGGACGACGAGGACGACGAGGGCAACCGGCACTTTGCGGCGACGTCGGACGAGGCGGGCTGGGCGGACCTCGACCCGCAGGCGGCGGCCGAGGCGAAGGCGTACCGCGACGCGCAGGCCAAGCTCAAGGCTGGCCCGGGCGGGCAGCAGGACCGCAGCCACCTCACGGCGGCGATCCCCAAGCCGCCGCCGCACAAGCAGCACGACGTGTTCCCCAAGCTTACGCCGCAGAACCTCTCCAAGCTGATCGACTCGCGCTACACGCTTGACCGCGACCGCGGCCTGAACGAGCGCGCGCGCCCCGCCGCGGCGCAGCAGCAGAGCGACGAGCAGGATGAGTCGGCGCTCGAGGCCGAGGCGACGGGCGCGACCGCCGCGACGGGCAACCCCTCGGGGATCTCGCTCACGCCGGGCAGGGTCGAGTATGTGTCGTCGTTCCGCGCGGGGCCGGGCAAGAAGATCGCTATCCCCGTCCGTGTCGAGCCCAAGGTGTTCTACGCGAACGAGCGTACGAGTGCGTCGCTCCTTCCCCCTCCTCCTTTGCTAGACCCTCGTGCTCACCGTGGCTGTGCCGCCCGCAGCGCTCGCATGGATCGAGTTCTCCGTCGTCGTCTCCGCGATCGGGATCGGCATTCTCTCCTTCTCGGACCCGCATGGTGCGTCTCTCCCGCTCCACATCTGGAGGGCCCCGCTGACGTTCCCGCCCCGCAGACGACATCGCCCTCGCCGCCTCGTCCATCTTCACCGCCGTCGCGCTCCTTGCTATCATCTACACCGCAGCGATGTACACCTGGCGCGTGCGCATGATCCGGTGCGTCCTCCATCTCCCTTCCTCGCTTCTCCGCGCTGACCCCCACGCAGCAACCGCCAAGCGGTCAACTACCACGACTATATCGGCCCGACCGCGCTGTGCGGGTTCATCCTCATTGGTGTTGTGGTCAACTTTGCGTTGCGGATCAAGCAGGGGCTGTGAGGCGTCTCCCTCCGCGCCCGCCTTTATCGAGGAGGCTGTACACACTACCGATAGACGTGTAATTGCTGTAGGACTCCGCGCATCCATCGCGTTCGTTGTGCCTGAGACGGGACGGTCGTGCGGCTCTCGTTCCTTCCTGCTCGCATTGCGTCGGGACTGCGTAACGACCGTGATACGTTTCCGACGAGACCTAGCAACCGTAACTTCCGCCACCGATACGAACCTGAACAAGTGAGCCGATAGAAGGAGGAGAGGGAAGGGAAGAGGAGGGCTACGCGTCGCAGTGCGACCAGACGAAGCGCTCCTTGGGGATCTCGCGCGTCTGGCGCAGGAACTCGGGCTGACCCCACGGGTCTGCGCGGTGCGTCGAAGCGGGTAAGCGAGAGAGCGAGAGACGGAAGGAGGAGGGAGGGAGGGGCGCACAGAGCGTCGTGCACTTGCCGATCTTGGGGTCTACGTACCAGGACTGCGGGTGAGGCGGGATCAGCGTGAGCCCTCGGCGAGAGGGCGGAAGAACTAGGAGAGGAGCGGGAGAACGTGGAAGGTCGGTGGGCGGCGAGGAGAGGTCGAGTGGGCAGAGCGAGGGGAGGACGAGAGGGAATTCAGCGGAGGAACGCACGATGCCGCCGTCCATCTCCCACACCTTCTTCGCCATCTCCGCCCTCATCGCCTGGTACCACGCGTCCTCC
>JAHSUG010000039.1:0-70379 GCA_019926025.1 Rhodotorula kratochvilovae | reverse complement strand
CGCCTCCGACGAGCTGAGGAAGCCGCTCGAGCCGCGGAGCGCGCGCGTCGAGGGCGTGTAGATCCCGCTGCTGGTGCGCGACGAGGCCTGCGAGCGGGACGGCGTGCGCGAGAGGGGCGCAAGGCGCGGGCGCGGCTGGTCTAGCGTGGAGCCGGAGAGGAGCGGGTCGGCGGCTGCGGGCGTGGTGGTCACGGCGGGGACGGCGCCTTCGTCGAGAACGGACGACGGCGGGCGCTCGTGGCCCGTACTGCCCGCCGTGCTGCCGTCTGCGGGCGGGCCGGCAACGCTGCTCGAGCGGCTGCGCGCGCCGGAAGACGAGTATGTCGACGCGCAAGAGATGCGCGCGGCGCTCTTGGGCGGGAGCGGGGGGCGCGGACGGGCAGGAGAGTCGGCGAGGGCGGCGAGTGCGGCCGTGCTGAGCGAGCGCGATTTGTACGAGGCGGGTGCGGCGGGGGTGGGGGAGGTCGAGCGCGAGGCGGAGGGCGTCAAGGGCGGCGGGGAGGCGACGACGAGGGACGAGCGGGTCGAGGTGACGCTCGGGCTGAAGAGGTGGTCGACGGGCGAGTCGTCGGCGGTGCTGGTGGGCGAAAGAGGGGCAGCGAGCGAGGCGGTGCTCGACAGCGGGCGCGTGCTGCTCACGGCCCTGACGTCCCGCGAGGCGCTATGCTCATCGCCGAGTGCCTGCGCACCTTCTGCACCCGGCGTTGGCGTCTGCGAACTAGCTCTCCCCCTCTGGGGCGGTCCCGCGCCCTGTTCGCCCGCCTGCGCCTCGAGCGCCCTCACCCTCGCGAGGACGCTCCCCGCGCCGCCTGCCTGTCCCGCCCTGCTCCTGAGCGACCCAGCTCCTTCCTCCGCTGCCTCCTCGCCCGCCCAAGAAGATCTCGCTGACGAAGTCGCGGTCGGGCCGCTCGAGGCGGTGCGGGACGACGAGAAGCGCGAGTGCGCAAAGCGGTCCTGCGCGGGCGGCGTGGGAGACGCTGCGCTGTCGTCTTGAGGCGGTTCAGGCTCGCCCATGCGGCTCTGGCGGGCTGCGGAGCGCAGAGTCGCGTCCAGCGAGCGAGAGCGGACGCGCGAGCGAAGGCGAGGGGCGCGGGCGGTCGTGCGAGTTGCCGGGCACAAGGGTCGCTCTGGAGGGTGGATCTGGGCGCAGCTGGCACCTCGTCAGGGCTCTAGAGCGGGAGCAGCCGTCGTGGGCGGAATGTTGAGCGCAGCTCTCCCCGCGCAGAAGCATCGCGGCACAGGGGGAAGGTCACTTGTCATGACTGCGGTCCTTCCGAGTGGGTTGAGCTGCTGGCGAGCGAGTCGCTTCGGTAACACCTGGTACGGTGCAGCGGTACTTCATCAGGACAAGAACTGCGCGACGCGGCGACGTTGCCGTCCAGACTGCAAGTCCAGCTGCGTGGCCCGCGCGCGCGGCCCGCACCAAGCCTGCACCCTCGCAAGGACCGTTTTCTTCTCCGCTCACAGTGACTGGGCAGGGTAGAACCGAGGCACGAGGGATACCGGGGAAAGCTCAAGCGTGACAACAACAAGCGTACCTCGTCCTTCTCCCCTGCTCCTCCTTTTCCGCGCGTCCAGCGCGCCCCCTCCACTCTCCTCCCCCCCCCCATCCCCCCACCCAGTGCGCGCGCCTACCCCCTCCCACCGACCACCCTCCCCCAGAGCTCCTCCAGCTCCCCCCTGCTGCGCGCGATCCACGCGCTCTCGAGCGCGCCGGCGGCCGTCGGGCGGTCGGTCGGCGAGGGGGCGAGGAGCGCAGACAGGAGGGCGCGGGCTGCGTGGGTGCGACCTCGTTCGATCGTTCGTTCGTTGCGGCGCGGCGGGGGGAGGGGAGCGGATGGAGGGAGGCGGGAGCGACGAGTCGGAGGGGCGGGCGGGAGGGTGGAGGAAGCGGGGGCGTCAGTCTCGCATGAGAGGGGCCGTGCACCATCATGAAGGGGAAGCGTGCAACGCACCCGCGTCATCCCCGCTCCCCCACCTCCCCTCCGGGAGCGCGATCTCCCCCCTGACGACGCCGCGGACGACGGTCTCGTCCGCCGGGTTGGCCGCGAGCTCGTGCGCGACGGACGCGCCGAGGTCCTCCTCTGCAGCGGCGGTGGACTCGGAGGGGCCGGGGCGCCCGGTCGAGGGGAAGGGCTCGAAGGGGTGCGAGCCGGTGAGGAGGTGCGCGAGGAGGATGCCCTGCGCGCGAGGAGGCGTCAGAGGGCGCTCGAGAGTAAGTCTGTAGGGAGCGGAAGCGAAAGGACCGAAGGCGGGAAGGAAGGAGGGGAAAGAAGTGTGGAGAGAACGGTGAAGGGGAGGAGAACAAGCGCGAGAGACGCACGAGCGCCCACATGTCGGCCTTCTTGCCGTCGTAGCCTGTCGCATCAGCCAATACACCGATCAGCGCGTCTCCCCTGAAGAGGGCGAAGAAACGCGAAGAAAGGCAATGGCGACGCACCCTCATGCCTCGTCCACGCGACGAGCTGCTCCGGCGCCATGTACTGCAGCGTGCCTGCGGGCGCGTTACCCCTCCATCAGCACCGCCGCAGCGTCGCGAGATAAGGTGGCGCCCAACGCACCCTGCAGCGACTTGAACCTCCCTCCCGCGTCCTTTGCCTGGCCAAAGTCGGCCAGCTGCGCCTTGGGGAACCTGCCCCCGAGCCCGACGCCGACGGCGCCATTGAACGCGAGGACGACGTTCTCGAGCTTGACGTCGCGGTGGGCGACGCCGAGCGTGTCGTGCAGGTACGCGAGGGCGAGGAGGAGCTGGTAGAGGAGGAACTTGGACTCGGGGGCCGAGAGGCGCCCGTGCGTCAGGAGGTAGGTGAAGAGGTCCCCGCCGGGGACGCTGCGTGCGCGGAGGCGGTACGCGAGTGAGGCAGAGGAGCGGGAGATGAGCGAGAGCAGGGACGGACAGCTCGAGGAAGATGTGCCTGTGCACACGCGCTAAAGTCAGCGAGCCGAACAAGCGAGGTAGCGGAGCTGCGGGGCGCACACGGCGATGTCGTCGACCTCTACGTGCTCAATGCGGTTGATGTTGGGGTGGTCCGCGCGGCGGAGGATGTCGACCTCGCGGCGGATGACCTCGAGGCGGTCCTTGCCGACGCGGGCGCGCGCGAGCTTCTTGCACGCGACCTGGCGGAGCGTGCGCGTGTTGAGCGCGAGGTGCACGGCCGAGAATGCGCCGCTGCCGAGCGTGCGCGGGTAGACGAGGAAGTCGCCGATGCGCTGCGGGGCGGACGCGGCGGTGGCGGTCGAGGCGGGAGCGGGCGGAGTAGGGGCGGTGTGCACGTAGCGGAACAGCTGGCCGGCGAACCTGCGAAGCGGACTCGGCCGTGAGCAAGAGTGGACAAGCAATACGAGAGAAAGCAGGGAGAGCGTGCTCGAAGCGGTCGCCGTCGGAGAGGACGACGGTCTGGCGGTGGACGCGGCGGTCGTTGACGAGGGTGCCGTTGCTGGACGAGTCGTCGAGCGAGACGAGGGTGTGCCCGGTGTCGCTGACGACTGCCGAGATGCGCGCATGGATGCAGGATGCGTTGGGGCTCTGGAGCGAGTAGTCTGCCGACGAGGAGCGGCCGAGGACGAGCGGGCGGTCGAGGTGGACGACGAGGACCTGGGTGCCGGTGGTCGGGGTACGTGTGAGGATGCGTGCGCACTCGCCCTCGGTCCTCGGCGGGTGGAGCAGGGCCGGGTTGGAGCGAGCGGGGCGATGAGGACGAGCGGGAGGAGCAGCGGGCGCGGGGAGGAGCGTGCGCCTCCGCGGGTTCGTGAGCACGTCGAGCGGGACCTGATGCGCCATCCTGCAGCGCCAGCAAGGTCTCTAGCGCGCCGAGACGGCGGAAAGCAGCGATGCGGCGGAAGTCAACCCCTGCGCAGCCCTCTTGCTCGCTCCTTACTGCGCGCTTACTACGCGTATATACCCAGGATGGACCAGCTCGACTCGCTGCTGCACCTCGAGCACACGTTCTACGACCAGGGCTTCCAGGGCGGCCTCCCGCACGGCCACCTCCACGGCCTCATCGAGGGCAGGGAGCTCGGCAGGGACAACGCCTGGGCATTGTGGGAGGAGATTGGCTACTACCAGGGCGTCGCTGCACTCTGGAAGGGCATCCTCGCGGCCCAGGGAACGACCTCGGGCAGGTGCGCCCCCTTTCCCTCCCACCTCCGTCTCGTCGTGCTCACCTCATCTCCTCTCTCGCGCGTGCACAGGGCAGTGCAGAACCTCGACGCCATCCTCACCCTCTCGACCACGTTCCCGACCTCGAACGACTCGTCCTCGCTCGCCCCGTCTACCGCGGACGACCCCGCCGCGAGTGACGGAATCGACATTGCCGCGCAGCTCTCGGCGCTGAGGACCAAGTACCGCACCGCGTGCGCGGCTCTCGGCGTCAGGCCGCGGATGGCCGTCAGCGCGGGCGGCGCGGGCGAGGGCGACGAGGGCGCGAACCTCAAGAGCATGGGGATGAGCGTTTGAGGCGGCTTCAGCGTGCGTTCGCCTCGGTCTGCGCGTACTGCGCGGGCGTTTGATCGGTTTCCGCATGCCCCGCAGCTCCCTAGGGCGAGATATCCGCCTCACGGGGCGACATGCGCTCGCCTCACCTCGCTGGGACAGGGCGGGTGCGTCTCCCTCTCCCTCCACCTGTCCTTTCCAGCAGCCCGCTCCCACGCTCAGATACTGACGATTCCGCGTTCCGCAGGCCCGGTGCTGTCCGCCTCAGTACCGCGTCAGCGCCTTCGCTCCCCGTCGTGCTTAGCGCATGGCGCAGCAACAACCTGCCGAAGCGCTGGACGGAGAGAGCGCCGAAGTACAACTTGTGAACGGGGGACGCGCAGGTGCAATGCTCCCGTGACTTGGTGCAAGCACCCCGTCATGTCGGCCTCGGCGAGAGAGCGCGCGGCGGCGCCGTCCCTGCACCCTTACTTGCAGTGCTGAATTCCTCTTCTTCGCGATGGCGGCGATGCAGTGAGCTGCTCGCGACGTTGCCCGGGGAGTGAAGTGCTACACAACGCTGCGACGCTCGCTGCATCCTCTTGCACTCCGCTCTTCACGTCGCTCCCGCTCTCCGTCCGACACTTCCACTACTCAGCACGGGAACCGGGTCGACGTTCCTCGCACGACGTGCTAGACTAGGCTCGCTATTCGTCGCCCTTTATCGACTCGCGCCCCGCCGCAACGCTCACGCCATGACGGCCTCCTGCCGCGTGACGTTCTGCCCCGCCTTGTCCTCGAACCCGAACCGCGAGGCGATGTTCATCTGCGCGCGGGCGCACCGGCGGGGGTGCGTCGAGGTGGGGAGGGCGGGTGAGCGAGGAGGCGGAGAGGGGAGAAGGAGGAAGCGAGAGGGAGGAGGAGGGAGTCAGCGCTGTCCCGACGGCGGTGACGACGGCGCAGGTGGAGGAATAGGCTAGAAACGCACCGCTTGCAACTCTTGGAAGGGGAGCTTGGCCGCGTAGGGGATGTGGACTTGGACGACTGCAAGATGTGAGAGGGCGAGTGAGGAGGAGGAGGGTGAGGGGTGGGGAGGTACGGCGCAGTTCGTGGTGCGAGTGGCGGCGCAGGATCGCGGCGGGTAGAGAGAGGGAAAAGGGAGAGGAGAAGAAGACGAAGAGGAAAAGGAGAGGAGAAGAAGACGAGGTCAGCCTCACGAAAGAAGCGGGAAGAAGAACGAGCGCGAGAGGAAAGTGGGCGAGGGAAGGGAAGCGTGGACGCACTCGAGACCTTGTTGCGGCACGCGCGGCACTCGAAGCTCTGCTTATTGAGGTTCGCAATCGCCGTCAAGCCGCAGCTGCGGGCGCGCGGAGCGGGTCAGTGCGAGGAGCGCGGGAGAGCAGGGGGGGAGGGGACGCGCATCTCGCGTGCCCAGCCCTGTCGATAAGTGCCCGCGGCCTCGAATCTCGCTCAACCCCGCCTGTGGTGCTGCGCCCGCTGGCAGGGAGAGAGCTCCTCGATCGCCACCGGCACAGGCGGCTCCGGCCCGCTCCCCTCCCCGTCGTCGAGCCGCCAGTCGCCGCAAGAGAGCGCCTCAGATTGCAGTGCAGCAAGGGTCGCAAAGCCGGTAGCGTAAAACCCGGTGCACAGAGACTCGCGGAGGTACAGCGCATTCCACGACGCCGCAGGCTGCTCGAAGAGCGGCGAGCTGATGAAGAAGCGGAAGCATGCTGGGGCGGTCTGACGCGATGAGGCGAGCGAAGGCCCATACCAAAGAGTGTACTCGGAGTGTCTAGCATCGGCACAAGGCCTTGCGCGGGGCAGAGGACAGGAAGCAGTGAAGAGACGGAAGTCAACCTGCGCGCGGCGGTGCGGCGCGCCTTTCGCTTCGGCTCAGAAAGCTGGATCACGCACTTCGTCGTAGTGGGAGATCTCCGAGGCTCGGGAGACGACTTGGAGCGAGCAGGAAGCGCACCGCCGGATCAATCGCCGTCCACTTCCTCGTTACTCTCTCTTCTCGTTAACTCTTCCACCTTTCGCACTGCGGGAAACTCTCGAGGTTCCTCGCGACGCGCTAAACTACAACACACTGCTTCTTCGCCGACCCACTGCCCGCGCCGGACAACGCTCACGCCATGACGGCCTCCTGCCGCGTGACGTTCTGCCCCGCCTTGTCCTCGAAGCCGAACCGCGAGGCAATATTCATCTGCGGGCGCGGGCGGGGGGTGCGTCGAGGTGGGGAGGGCGGTTGAGCGCGGGAGAAGGTGAGGGGAGGGGGAGGAAGCGAGAAGGAGGAGGAGGGAGTCAGCGCTGTCCCGACGGCGGAGATGACGGCGCAGGTGGAGGAATAGGCTAGAAACGCACCGCTTGCAACTCTTGGAAGAGGAGCTTGGCCGCGTAGGGGATGTGGACTTGGACGACTGTGGGAGGCGGGAGGGCGAGTGAGGAGGAGGAGAAGGGGTGGGGAGTCATGGCGCGGTTTGTGGTGCGGGTGGCGGCGCAGGGTCGCGGCGGGTAGAGAGAGGGAAAAGGGAGAGGAGAAGAAGACGAGGTCAGCCTCACGAAAGAAGCGGGACGAAGAACGAGCGCGAGAGAAAAGCGGGCGAGGGAAGGGAAGCGTGGACGCACTCGAAGTCTTGTTGCGGCACGCGCGGCACTCGAAACTCTGCTTCTTGAGGTTCGCAATTGCCGTCAAGCCGCAGCTGCGGGCGCGAGGACCGGGTCAGTGCGAGGAGCACGGGAGGAAGAGCGGAGGAGGGGGGAGACGCACATCTCGCAGACGTGCACGCGGTACCCGTCCGAGACGTCGAAGACACGCTCCTTGAGGAAACCGGCGACACCGTGCGCGAGCATGCAGCTGCGCGGGAAGAGGACGAGAGAGGGAGGAAGGCGGAAAGGTCAGCGCGCGCGTCGAGACACACACCCGACACAGAAACGCGAGGGACGCACTCGCGCTCCATCTCTCCGAACCGCAGACCACCGTCGCGCGAGCGACCCTCGACGGGCTGGCGCGTGAGGATCTGCACCGGTCCGCGTGCGCGCGCGTGGATCTTGTCGCCGACCATGTGCTTGAGGCGCTGGTAGTACGTCGGGCCGAGGTAGACCTGCGCCTGAAGTTTGCGCCCCGTGTGGCCGTTGTACATGACCTCGAGGCCGCGCGAGTGGTAGCCGTAGTTGCGGAGGAGGTTCGAGATGGCCTCGACGGTGACCTCGCTGAACGGCGTCGCGTCGCCCTCGTTACCCGTGATGGTCGACACCTTGCTGAGGAGGCACTCGACGAGGTGTCCGATCGTCATGCGCGACGGGATGGCGTGCGGGTTGATGATGATGTCGGGCGTCGTGCCCTCGGCCGAGAACGGCATGTCCTCGTGGCGGTACGTGATGCCGATCGTGCCCTTCTGCCCGTGCCGCGACGCAAACTTGTCGCCAATCTCGGGGACGCGCGTCGACCGGACGCGGATCTTGACAAACTTGAGGCCTTCCGAGTTGGTCGTCAGGAGGACCTGGTCGACGATGCCGTTCTCGGTCGACTTGAGCGGCGTCGAGACGTCGCGCTTCGTGTGCGACTTGAGCCGCTGCCCGAGCTCCTCCGAGTCGGTCGGGAGCGGCGCCGTCTTGCCGATGATGATGTCCTGCGCGCGCACGAATGGGGAGCGTCAGCGAGCGCGTCTAGAGAGAGGACAGGATGGGGGCGCACCTCGCCGGCGACGCGCTCGCCCAGGCCGACGAGGCCGTCGGTGTCGAGCTTCTCGTACGTGCCGTGCTTGAGGCGGAGGGTCGAGTCGCGGGTGGGCTTCTCAAACTCCTCGAGCTGGACCTGGCCCGACTTCTTCTCCTGGTCCATGTACGAGCGGTAGTAGAGGGAGCGGAAGAGGCCGCGGTCGATCGACGACTGGTTCATGATGACCGAGTCCTCCTGGTTGTAGCCCGAGTAGCAGAGGATGGCGACGATGGCGTTCTGGCCGGCGGGGAGCTCGCGGAAGTGGAGGTACTCCATCGAGCGCGTCGTCGCGAGCGGCTTCTGCGGGTAGTAGAGGATGTTGGCCATCGTGTCCATGCGGACCTGGTAGTTGGTCAGGTAGACGCCCATGGCCTGCTTGCCCATCGCCGACTGGTACGTGTTGCGCGGCGACTGGTTGTGGTCCGGGAACGGGATGATGCTCGCGCAGATGCCGAGGATCATGCTCGGATGGATCTCGCAGTGCGTCCACGTGTGCGTCTTGGCCGCGCCCGCCGCCTTGACCGTCGCGCTCTGGTCGCCGCCCGCGCCCGCGCCTGCGAGCTGCCCGCGCCTGCGAGCTCGACCTCGCCCGTCTCGGCATGGTGCCGGCTCGTCTCGAGGTCCTCGGGCGTCATGCAAATCATGACCGTCTCCTCCTCCTCGGCGTCGAGGTACTCGACGATGCCCTGCTCGACGAGGTCGGCCCACTTGAGCTTGCGCAGCGCGGGGTCAAACTCGCCGTCGTCGTCGACGCCGGCGAGGTCGTCGCGCGCGAGCGCGTCGATGTGCTCCTTGCGGAGCGCGAGCCGCTGGTCCTCGACGACGAAGAGCGGGCGGCAGACGCGGCCCGCGTCGGTGAAGAGGCGGAGCTCGCGCTCGCGGACGTCGCGGACGATCGACACCTCGTACGAGATGTCGCCGCGGCGCCGCAGGCTCTTGATGGTCGACACGAGCTGGGCGGGGTCGCGGTGGACGCCCTGCCAGACGCCGTTGACAAAGACCTTGGTCGCCTTGCTCATGTCGCTCGAGTACTCCTCGAGGTTCTCCATCCCCCACTCCTCGAGGAACTCGACGATCGGCGCGCTCGGCGTCCCGACCGAGATGTACGCCATCAGCGCGAGGTTCTTGACGAGGCCGCACGCCTGGCCCTCGGGCGTCTCGGCGGGGCACACCATGCCCCAGTGCGTGTTGTGCAGCTGCCGCGGCTTGGCGATCTTGCCGTCGCGGCCGATCGGCGTGTTGGTGCGCCGCAGGTGCGACAGCGTCGACGCGAACGTGTACCGGTTCAGCACCTGCGACACGCCCGCCTTGGCCGACATGGCCTTCTTCTGGTCGCCCCAGTTGCCCGTCGCGAGTGAGTACTTGAGCCCGTTCGTGATCGTCGTCGACTTGACCGCCGAGCTGATGTTGAACGGCTTGCCAGTCTCGACGCACTGCGCGCGTACACAGTCGTCAGCTCGTGACGTGAGAGACCGCCGCGGGAGGAAACGCACCTTCTGGAGGTGGCGGTACACGTCCTTGGTCAACTTGCGGAACAGCATGCGGAACAGCGCGGCGAGCAGCGGTCCGGCGAGGTCGAGCCTCTTCGCCCCAAAGTGGTCGCGGTCGTCGAGCTCGCGGCGCTGCAGCGCGGCGAGGAGCAAGCGGTGGACCATGTACCCGAAGAAGAAGGCCTTTTTCGTGTTCTGGCCGGGCGCCATCGACACGTGCGGGAGCATCTCCTTCTGGAGGATCTCCTGCGCGTAGTTGATCCGCCGGTCGCGCGACAGCGCCGAGACGGTTCCGCGCCGGCCGATAAAGTCGAGTGCGACCTGCGCGCGCCGCAAGCGGGTCAGCGTGCGGTAGGAGAGAAGGAGAGCGATGGGGGGGAGACGCACGTCGCGACTCTGGATCGGGAACGCGTCCTCGAGACAGGGCTTCATCATCTCGAACATCTCGGTGTCGGTGCGGTCGTAGCAGATGTGGTCGAGGATGTCCTTGTCGGGGATGATGTCGAGCGCGCGGAAGTCGAGCGCGCGGAAGACGACGACGATGGGGATGTCGGCGCGGATGTACGGGATCGTGCTCTTGATCGTCGCGCCCGACTGGCGCTCGGTCCGGCGCATCATCTTGATCTGCAGCGACGAGATGGTCTTGCCGCCCTTCTCGACCGCGGACCGGATCTCGGCGAGGTACGAGATGGGCGACGGCTGCGACTTGGCAAAGACGTAGACGCGGTTCGTCGCCATGCGCTCCTGCGCGATGAGCACCTTCTCCGAGCCGTTGATGACAAAGTAGCCGCCCTGCGCACGCGCGTGTCGAGTGTCAGCGCGCGGTCGGCCCACGAGCGAGTATTGAGAGAGACGCACCTTATCGAACGGGCACTCGTTCAGCTCGAGCTTCTCCTTCTCCTCGAGCTCGTGGAGGATGCAGAACTTGCTCTGGAGCATGATCGGGACCTGCGCGCACTCTCAGGGTCAGCACCTCCCTCCGCTCGTCGAACCTCCGGCGGTAGCCGCGTGGAGCGCACCTTCCCGATGTAGATCTTGTCCTCGACGGGCTCGTCATCGGGGTTCCCGCCGTCCTCGTCGACCCACGCAAGCTCGCCCGTCTCGGGGTCGGGCTCGTCCGACTCCTGCACCAGCACGCGCTTCTTCATGTCGATGTAGAGCGGTGCGGAGTACCTGCATCGCCGCGGGGAGCGGGTGTCAGCGTGCGCGGGACGGGAGGGAGGGGAGAGGGGCGCACGTGAGGTTGCGGAGGCGAGCCTCGTTGGGGAACATGGGCGCGACGGTGCCGTCCGCCTCGGTCTGGGTCGGCGGCGAGAGGTAGATCTGCCCAAAGTTGAGCTCGTAGCGTTTCTGCGGGCACGCTCTCTGCGTCAGTACGCGCACGAGAGGGAGAGAGGAGGGAGGAGAGGAGACGGACGGTCGCGTCTCCGGCCTTGCCCGTGTGCTGCATGTTCTGGTCGAGGATGAGGCTCGCGCTCTCGTCTACGAGCTCCTGCATCGTGTTGTTGACAAACTCGTCGAACGAGTCGATCTGCTGGCTGACGAGCGTCTTGTCGGCAAAGTACGCGGCGATGACGGCCCAGCAGTCCTCCTGCGTCACCGTGTCGTCGGCGTCGTACGCTCCGGCGCCGTACCCGTCGTCGCCGCCGTCGGGGGGCATGCCGCCGGCGTCGTAGTCGTACGCGCCCTGCGAGTAGCCGCCAAAGTCGTACGACATGGTGGGGTGCGGGCGAGTCGGGGAGGGTAGGGGAGGGTGCGCTAGACGCGAATGGGCGCTGCTGGGCGGGTCCTGCGCGTCTGGGTGGTGCGACGAGGGGGAGACGAGGGCGGGGAGATGAGACGGGGAGAGAGGGGGAGGGGAGTGCTCGTGCGGCTCGCTGGGCCTGCGGGGGTTGCGGAGGGTAGTCAGTGGGTGCTCCTGTGGGGTCCCAGCACGCGCATCGCTCGTCCGGCGCCTTGGTCTGCGCTACCCAGCTGCCACCCTCCCCTCCGCCTCGCTCCACTCGGCCCTCCGCCACCTCGCCGAGTGGGAGGTGCGCCAGCTGTGCGCCTCTCTGGCGTTGAATGCAGTGCACGCACCTGTGCTACTGCGCCTCGCGCGTCGAGACGGTGCGGCGGTGCGCGGGGTCGGGAGCTGACTGCGCGCGGGGCGAGGCTCTGCGCGTGCGGGCAGCGGGGCGGGTCCTCGGAGGTGCTCGTGCAAGGAGCAGGGAGCGGGCCAGCGAGGCAGCACGGGCTCCTGAGCGACTGACGGCGGGAGGGCGCGCGAGGGGGGAGATGGAGCCGTGGTTGTATTCCCACTTGCAGTCGCATTACAACCACCGGCAGAATACCCCCGCTCATCTCGCCTCCCTCGTCACCGGGTCGCTCCAGTTCGAGTGTGGATGCAGTGCAGCTATACTCCGACTGCATTCAGCTACAGCTGATTTCCCCCGAGGGCGCTGGCGGGGAATGCGAGGGCCGAGCACCGCCTCGCTCAACGCGCCCCCGCGCTCTTCCTCTCGCTCGTTACTATTCTCGCGCTTACCCGTGCTTACTAGACTCGGACCCGCGCCATGCCCCCGGACCGCACGCCCCTCCACACGGGGACCGCGTCCCGCTTCTCGCAAGCGCTCGAGACGGGCGCGCCCCTCTCGTCCGTCGGCGCAGCGCACCCGCCCTCGCTAGAGCGCGGAAAGGTGCGCCTTCCACTCCCTTGTACACTCGAGCAACACCTCACAGCTGCGCACACAGGCCTGCCTCACCTGCCGCAGGAGGAGGGTCAAGTGTCCGTCTCCGCTTCCGCTTCCCCTCGCGCAACTCGCCCGGGTAACACGCTGACCCTCGCTGCGCTACTACAGGCGACGGCGTCCGCCCCGTCTGCGGCCGATGCGCCAAGTCCGCCCGCGCACACGGCGAGTGCGTCCTCTCCCACTCCCTTCCTAGGTTTCCGCAGCTGACTCCCCCGCCCCGCTCGCTAGGGATCCGACTAGCTTCGTCTGCGTGTACGACGCCGGCGCAAGAGTCCGGGGCACGTCCTCCGGCGGCGGCGGCGGCGGCGGCGGCGCAGCAGGCGCGAACCAGGACGCAGGCGCGATCGCCGACCTCGCCGCCCAAGTCGGTGCGCGCGCTCTCCCTCCGTGCACCCGACCGCGCTGACGCTCTTCTCGGGAGACAGCCGCGCTCAAGCAGCAGCTCCAGCAGCAGCAGCAGCAGGCGCCGCAACTCACGCCCCCGTCCGCGGCGCAAACCCCGCCCGTCACGTTCGAACCGCCGCAGCCGCATCAGCCGCTGGCGAGCACGTCGAGCCTGACGCTCGACGTCGACCCCGCGGCGTACTTTGCCGCGACGCCCTCCTCGGGCGCGACCCCCGCGCCGTACGCCGCCGCTACTGCGCCGACGCCGTTCTTCGGCGCGCCCGCGCCCGCGCCCGCCGCCGCGACGTCGACCTCGCTCGTGTGGACGCCGTCGCTCTCCGCGCCGTACATGTCCAATGGCAGCGGCGGCGGCGGGGGAGGCTCGAACCTGACGGACCTCGCGACAGCCGCCTCGCCGCTGTACCAGCAGCCGCTGCCGTCGCTGTACTGGGGCGCGCTGACGCCGTCGGCGTACCCGTCCGACCTCCCGAGCCCGGCGCTGTTCGCCCGCCTCGTCGACGCCTTCTTCTCCAAGCCGCACCTCGCCTCGGGCCTGATCAACGAGCGGCGCTTCCGCGCCTCGCTCGCGTTCCTCGAGTCGGGCGCAGGGGGCGAGGACGACCCGCGTGCGCCGGCGCCGTGCCTGCTGCACGCGATCGTCGCGACCTCTGCGCTGCTCGTTCCCGCGCCGTTCTACGCCTCGGAGCCGCGGTACTGGGCCGCGACGTCCTCCCTCGCAGCACACCACGCCAAGCTCGCCGAGGGGATGCTCGACGCGGCGTTCCAGCGCGGGAGGCAGCTCCTCCAGGTCGTGCAGGCGAGCGTGCTCTGCGTCTTTTGCGCCTACACCGACGCCCGCTTTGGCGACATCTGGCTCGTCAGCGCCATGACGGCCCGGTTGGCCGTCACCGTCGGGTTGAACCACGTCCGGCGCGCGCCGCCCGCGTCCGCCTCGGCGGGGGGAGAGGGCGCCACGGAGGAGGGCGTGGGCGGCGGCGCGCCCGTGCGGACGGAGGGCGCGCATCGAAGACAGCGCCGCATCAAGGAGAAGAGCATGCTTGCGCCTGCGCGCGACGCCGAGGAGGTCGCCGAGCGCGCGAGCGTCTTCTGCTTTGCGTTCGCCGCCGACAAGATGACGAGTGCGGCGACGGGGTGGGCCGCGGCGATCGATGAGGGTGCGTGCCGCGCGGGCGCGCGCTATTCCCGGAAATGGGAAGTGAGGGGGGCTGACGAGGAAAGCGCACGCAGACGACGTGACCACCCTGCTGCCGCACCCGCCCGGCGCAGAGGACACTGTGCGTCTTCGCCCTTCCGTCTCCTCTCTGCCCTCCCCTCCCAGCGCGCTAACGCCCGCGCGCAGTCGGACGACCCGCTCTCGTCCCCGCTCTACCTGCACAACCCCTCGTTCTTCTTCGCGAACCCGCCGCACCTGACGCACGCGCCGCAGCTCGTCTTCAAGGCGTACATCCTCCTCGGCCGCGTCGTCCGCTTCCTCCAGCGCGCCCCGGAGCCCGTCGGCAGCGGCTGGGCGCGCGACGGGTCCGGCGCCAGCACCATGGGTTTGGGGGAGGACCTGCGCGAGACGTGCGCACGCCCCCTTGTTCCCTCCTGGTCCTCCACTCACACGCACAAGCGCCCCGCCCGCCCGCAGGCCCGCGTTCCGCGCCCTCGCACGCACGGTCGCGCACTTCCGGCTCTCGATCCCGCGCGAGCTCAGCTACGCGTACTACGCCTCGCACCGCGGGATCGAGAACGCCCCGCTCCTGGTGTTTACGCTCCTGCACGTGCTCGACATCCTCATGCACGAGCCGTTCTGCCTCGCGGGGCCCGACCCGGCGGACGGTCCGGACGGGGGCAGCTTTGCCAAGTGCCTCGGGGCGGCGAAGGCCATCGTCGCGAGCGTGTACGAGCTGAATGGTGTGTTCCCTCCTCTCCAAATGAGGGGTGCGGTGCGGCGGGACCACGAGCTGATGAGAGGCTCCCCACACTGCAGGCTCGAGCTTTGAGATTGGCCTCCTCGCCTCGTTTCTCAACTACCTCTGGGCCGTCGCCGGGCGTGCGTCCCCCTCCTCCCCCTCCCCCTCCATCCTCGTGCGCCTCGCTGATGCTCCCCCGCCGCCGCGCGTGCAGGCACCCTCGTCCGCGCGCTCGCACTCGCGAGCAGGAGGGGCGACCTCGCCGCGGCGGCGGGGCTCGCGAGCGACGTCAAGGCGCTGATTGGCGCGATGCAGGCGAACCGGAGCCGCGTCGGGGGTGCGTCTTTCGCTCCTCTTGTTGTCGGGCGCGTTCTGGGGCGGTTGTCATACGGGCGTGCACCCCGCTAACGCGCCCTCTCTCCCCTCTCTCTCTCGCCTCTCTGCCCCGGCTTGACGTACTCCTCTTCCTCCACCCCGAACCTTCTCTCGCCCCTCCATTCCACTCGCTGCTCCGCCATACTCCTCCCTCGATCCCTCGCGGCGCCCGCCCGCCCGCCCTCCTCCTCCACCCTCGCCCCTCGCGCCTCCCTCTCGCACCTCCTCTTCCCTCCCTCCCTCCCGCCCTCCCGCCCTCCCGCTGCGCCCTCCCCCCTCCCTCGCGCGCGCCCGCGCACACGCAGCCGTCACCGCCCTCAACCTCCAACGCCTCCTCCTCCACCCGTTTCAAGTCCTCCACGAGTCCTTCACGGGCCCAGGGCCCATCGAGGGTGTGCGCGCGGGGCGGACGCCGAGCGCGAGGGACCGCGAGGTCCGCGAGGCGGAGGAGGCCGCGGGGGATGAGCACTATGTCCCCCCGGCGGCGGCTGCTCCTCCCGCGGCGGCGGCGGCGGAGAGGCAGCACGGAGGAGGAGGGGAGGCGCAGCAGGGCGTGTGGGAGCTGCTCGACTCGCTCGGCGGAGGAGCGGGGGGCGTCGGGACGGGCGCGTTCGGCGCGGGGATGGGGATGGGCGGGTTCGGCACGGGGATGGGCATGGGCGGGCTGGTCGAGCTCTTTGGTGGCAGCGGCAGCGGCGGCGGCGGGGGAGGGGTAGGAGGGGGAGGAGGCGCGGGAGAGGGTGAGTGGGATCTGGGGATGGTTGGAGGCGGGGGCGGCGGAGCGGGTGGGGGGATGTAGCCCGCCCGGTGTGTGGAGGCGCCTTGCAGTCTTTTGTTGCGTTTGTTGTTTCTTCTCGCGTGTGGAGTAGCGGAGAGTGTGTGCGAACGAGCGGGTCGAGAGAGAGCGCCTCGGAGACACGGCGTCGCCTGTCCTCCTCCTCCTCTTCTCGCCGCCAGTGACTTGCCCTTCCCGCGCGTTTAGCACCCGAGCCGCGCGCTCTCCCAGCCGATGGTGGATACAGATTGCGTTTCCTGCGCGCAGCTACTTCCCCTGCTGCTCCTGCGCGGCCTGTTCCGCCAGCGCCTTGCTGAGGGGGGCGCCGTCCTGCACGGGTGATTGTCGGCTCGTCAGGTCCCGTGTTCTTCGGGGCGGCGAGGAAGGCAAGGAAGCGGACGCACGAGCCAGACCTGCGACCAACGAGGGGGAAAGCCCGCAGCAAGGTCAGCCCGCGCATTCGCATAGCGCAAGCACCTCGGCAGGGACAACGCACCTGGTAGCGCTTCATCTTGAGCTCGTCGCCGTCGGCAAAGACGACGAGCGCGGCCCAGCCGACGCTCTCGACCCTGGTGCCGTTCCTCAGGCCGTAGCTCACCTGTCCGTCCTCTTCGTCAGCTCTCCCTCGCGCGCACAGGAGAAAGGGGGGCGCACCGTCCCGTGGAGCATGAGCTCGCTGTCGCCCGCCCCGCCGGCGGTGAAGACGGCCGCAGGGCGGTGTTCGCGCGTCGCAACGCCGCCCCACATGTTCTCCCTGATCTTGCGCACCGCTGCCCCCGACTGCGTCAGCTTCGCGCTGGGAGAGGGGGGGTGTAGGGGGGCGCACCGGCGTGACCGCGGACGGCGTTGAGGCCCATGACGAACTCGACGTCGGGATCAAGGAAGGCGAGGTACTGCGCGCGGGCGGATCTCTCTCATCTCCACGCTGCTCCTCGGGGAGGGGAGGGGAGGGAGGAGGAGCGCACGTCGTCGATGGCGGAGGGCTGGTCCGAAGTCTGGTAGAAGCGGAGCAGGAACGCGAGCTTGTCGGCGGCGAGGTGGGGCGGGTGCGAGAACGGGACGGCGGACATCGTGGCGGGGTGAAGGTGGAGTGCAGGGTGCGGGAGAGTGGAGCTGGAGTAGCAGCGAGAGAGAGCAGGGCAGCAGAGCGGGGAGATGGAGCGGGAGCGGAGATCAAGACGCGCAAGAGAGCATGCACCCGCCCCGAGCGAGTAGCTGGTGGGGCCAGGCTGACAGTGAGTGCACTCTAGTCGGGTCCACCGAGTCAGATCTCGCCACGAAGCTGACTGCGGCGAGGACGCGGCCCCGTTCGCTCTGGTTCTCATCTCTCGCTCCGACTCTTCACTCTCCACCGCGCAGAGCCACGCAGGGGATGGCACGCGTCCCTCCCCCGGGAGACCGCCTCTCGTTCCAGGCGGACCACGCCCGCCTGAACCCGCACTTCGAGTCGTACAAGCTCGCCTCGCCGCCCCATCCGCCGTCGTCCTTCCCGCTCCCCGCCCGCTTCCGCACCCCGACCCACCCCCACCACGCACCCGTGAGCGACACCGAGGTCGCAGCCCCCGCCAGGCACAACCACCACGCAGCCGGCCACGCCCGCGAACACGTCTACCTCGATGCAGACCGCCAGGTCACCGCCCTCTCCATCCACCCCGAGGTGCGCACTGCCCGCTCCCTGCACTCTGAGCTCATACCTGACGCGCGCAACCCGCACGCAGACCGCCGAGCCGACTTTCCACCCGCTCCTCCGCCTCCCCGCCCTCGCCTCCTTCTCCTCACCGCCTGTGCCAACCGCCCCCGTCCCCGAGTACCCCGCCGCACTCCCGCTCGCGCCCTTCCTCTGGCTCATCACCGACGGCCGCGGCCACCTCCACCTCGTCCGCATCGACCCCTCCGCGGCGTCGTCGCAGTGGACCGCCGCGCTCGAGGCGACGTTCGTTGTCCGCGAAGGCACCGACGAGCCGACGCCGTTCCGCATCCACGCGGCCGAGGTACTCGCCTTGGGCGAGGAGGCGCTCGTTTTCCTCTCGGTCGTAAACAAGGCGGCGTCCTCCGCGCCCACGCCGGCTGGGGCCTCCTCCTCTGCTCCACCTCCCGCCGCGTCACCCCGCGCATCCGGGGGCATGGCCGCGACAACACGGCACACCGTCTCGTCCTCGACCTCTTTCACGTACCTCGGCGTCCGCCTCCCGCTCGCCCCCGCTGCAGAGTCGCAGGCGGTCAAGCCCGCATGGCGGCTCACGAGCCGCGACCTGCCGAGCTTTGTCCGCTTCGACGCCGCGCGGCAAGCGTTCGTCGTCGCCGCGGGGAGCAGGCTCGTGCACTTCTCGGCGGGGGCAGCGGCGCCCGGCCCCGCGGGGGTGGATATCCCCGAGGCGGAAGAGGCGCCGCCGGTCGAGGGCGACGAGGACGCGCTGATGGCGCCCGCACCGCCCGCCGCCGCGCGTCGCGCCTCGGGCCCGATCGCACCCAAGCCCGCGCCGTTCTCCTGGGTGCAAGACCGCGACTCGGTCACCGTTGCGTTCCCGCTCCCAGCGTCGACGCCGACGTCCTCGATCCGGGTGACGCTCTCGCGCGCGCACCTCACCCTGCACGTCTCGTCCGCGTCGGCGTTCGCCGCGTCCTCTTCCGGCCTCCCGGGCGGGGTGGGCCTCCCGAGGGTGAGCCACAAGCGCCTCTGGGCCGAGATTGACCCGACCGCGAGCGTGTGGACGTTTGACCGCGAGGCCGAGGGCCGCGGAGGGGCGTACGGCGTCCTGAGCTTGCACCTCGAGAAGGCGCATCCGGGGACGCGCTGGAGCGACGTCTTCTCCCCGACCGCCCGCCCCCCGGAGGCCGGCGGGGTGGTGAGCCGGGTGGAGGAGCTTGACCCCGAGGCCGAGTACGAGTCGGTCCCCGAGACGCTCGACCCCTCCGAGCTCGTCTCCATCGCCGAGTCGATGGCGCAGTGGGCGCAGGGGCTCGCGGCGCATGGCCTCGGCCATAGCGAGGACGGGCTCGGGAGCGGCGTCCCGACGAGCCTGACGGGCGAGGAGGTCGACGTCGAGGTCGATGCCGAGAGCGGCAGGCCCTTTGTGGTGACGTGGATTGAGGGCGCTGCGGGCGATGCGCCCCCGACGCTGGTGCACCCGCACGCGGGGGTGCCGTACGAGCTCCTCTCGACGCCGCTGCCGCTCGCGGGCACGCCGTCTTCCGCGGGGGACGCCACCCTCTCGGTCAAGCACGACGTCGACGCCCTCCTCTTCTCGCCCCCTCCCGCGGCGCTCGCCCCGTCGTCGTCGTCCTCGCACGAGTGGACTCACAGCGCGACGCTCCCCGCGCTCGCGTTCGTCCTCGCGACCAAGCGCGACACCCGCTTCGTTTTCCACCTCCTCCCCTCCCCGCTCTCCCCCGCCGCAGCGACCACCGCGGCCGCGGTCCTCGCGTTCGATGCGCCCGCTCTGCTCCCCTCGAGCTCCTCCGCGGGGACCCCGCGGGACGGCGCGACCCTCTTCGCGTACCTCGCGCCGTGCACCCCGCGCGCAAAGACGGGCGCGCAGCTCGTCCTCCGCGTGGGCGGGCCCGGCGCGGGCGCCTTGCTCGGCGTCGCGGGCGTCGAGCTTGCCGGCGGGGAGAGGGCCGCGGTGTGGATCGCCGAGGGCGAGTGCGGGGTGGTTAGGGTCTTTTAGCGCACGAGGGCGGGAGGGGGCGACGGGATGAGTAGAAGATGTGCGCATTTGAGCGTTGCGCGGGAAGCGGGTATTGGGACCGCGAGCGGCGCGAGAGTTGGGATGTGCGAGCAGGGAGAGGGGAGGGAAGCGAGCGGAGCGAGTCGAGAAGCGAGCGCTGCGAGTCGAGAGAAGCGAGCGCTGCGAGTCGAGAGAAGCGAGCGGAGCGAGTCGAGAGAAGCGAGCGCTGCGAGTCGAGGATATGCCGGGGGAACGGCGGGGGGGACGCTAGGTCTGAGCGAAGCGAGAGAGGGGAAGGATCGAGCGAAGCGAGAGAGGGGAAGGATCGAGCGAAGAGAGGGGAAGGATCGAAAGCGAGAGGGGGAAGGATCGAGCGAAGAGAGAGGGGAAGGATCGAGCGAAGCGAGAGGGGGATCGAGCGGCGCAGAGAGGGGAAGGATCGAGCGAAGCGAGAGAGGGGAAGGATCGAGCGAAGCGAGAGAGGGGAAGGATCGAGCGAAGCGAGAGAGGGGAAGGATCGAGCGAAGCGAGAGAGGGGAAGGATCGAGCGAAGCGAGAGAGGGGAAGGATCGAGCGAAGCGAGCAAGGGGAAGGATCGAGCGAAGCGAGAGAGGGGAAGGAACGAGCGAAGCGAGAGCCAAGAAGAAGCCCTCGTCCAACGCCAGCCTCGAAGGAAGTATGCGTACCGCACCTGCACTGCACGGCCCCTGCTCTCAGTCATCCCTGTCGCCAACCATCCCGACCCTCCCGCTCCTCCTCATGCGCTCGCCGAGCCCGCCCTCCCCGCCAAAGACCTTCCCCTGCACACTGCTCAGGAAGCTCGGCCCCGCCTCGCCCTTGCGCTCGCGCTCGCGCTTCTCCCGTTCGAGCTCGAGCGCATCCGCAGCCTCGGCCTCCTTGAGCCGCGCAGCGCGCTCCGTCGCGAGTGACGAAGCCGAGGACTGCATCGCCGCAAGACGCGCCGCGAGCGCCGCCTGCCGCGCCTCCTCGTCTGCGGCAGAGGGCGCCACAGCAGCGGGAGGGGGCGCGCGCCGTCGCGGCGGTCGTCGTAGGGCGCGCGGGTGTCGCGCGGAGGCGGAGGGGGAGAGCGCGGGCGGTCGGGCCGGTGCGAGGAGGGGCCATCGCGGTGCGAGGTGGGGCCGTCACGGTGCGAGGACGATGAGGGCTCATCGCGCCTGCGGCGTTCCTCGTCGTACTCGCGCGACGAGCGACGATGGTCCCGCTCGCGACGCTCATCGCGACGGGGTGAACGCGACCGTTCGCGCTCGCGGCGGTCATCCCGGCGGGACGAGCTGTGCCGCGCAGGCGACCTCGAGCGGTCGCGGTCGTCCCTCCTGTGCCCATGGCGCGCGTCACGCTCCGCCCTGCGCGCCTCCTTCCGCGCACGGCGCTCCTCCTTGCTCTCGCCCGCGCCCGACCCGCGGACCGATGCCCCGCCAGAAGCAGCCTCGCGCGCAGCGAGGAGCTGCGCGCTTGCGCGGGTCCTTCATCATCTTCTCGTACTGCGCCTGCTCCTGCCGCTTGATCGCGAGCAGCGGGTCCTCGCGGATCTTGGCGGCCGTGTCGCGCATCGAGTTGGCGTTCTGCACCGACTGGAAGGATCCGCCTGGTGCGTGGGCGTCTGCCGGGGCGGCGAGGAGCTGTGTGTGCGCGTTGAGTCAGCTTCTGCAAGGAAGGAGAGGATGGAACGAGAGCGCACCTTCTCCTCGTTGCCCTTGAGGAGCTTGTCAACGCGCTTCTTGCCGAGGAGGTACGCCTCAAGCTCGTCCGGGTTCGGCCCGCTGCCCTCCGCCGGTGCAGCGTACATCCAGTCGACGCGCTCCTCGCGCTTCCTCCCGCCCGCCTGCTCCTGCAGCCGCTGGAGCTCCTGCACCGCCCGCTCCTGCTCCTGCTCCTTCTGCAGCTGCTGCAGCTTCTTGCGCTCCTCCAGCGCCTCCTTCTCCTTCTTCCAGACGCGTTCCTGCGAGCGTGCATGCGTTAGCTCGTGAGCTCGCGCGAATGAGGCGGGGACGAACCTGGTTGGCGAACGTCCCCGTGTGCCACGCTGCGGGCAGGAGCAGGCGGGGCGTCAGCGGGTGCTAGTTGGCTGTGAGCGGGCTATGCACGCACACTTCTTCATGTTCAGATCGCCGCCGCCCATGTTGACGGTTCAGTGGGTGGGAGGACGGGGTGATGAGGCGAAGGGACGGGCGCGCGAGGGCGAGGGCAGCCTGTGCGAGGTGTGAGGCGGTCTGTGAGGCTGATCGGGTCTGTGGGAGCAGTAGCGCGACACGCGAGCGGGCTGGTTGAGAGGAGAGCGTGAGGCGGGTGGCGCTAAGTCGTGACTGCCCCGGGCAGACCGCGCCCAATGGGTTTGCAGCTGAAGGCTTGACGTTCAATACAAAGCATCAGTGGTTTAGTGGTAAAATTGGGCATTGCCAGCTTACGCTGAATTGCCTAGCCCCGGGTTCAATTCCCGGCTGATGCATTTTTGCTCACAGATGCCGCGACATCCTGCGCTTTGTAGCCTTTGGCGCGACATTCTTTTGCGTCGCGGGCACGCAATGCAATGCTGGTTGTTTCCGCCATGGCGTGTTTCAGAGTTGCATGACCTTAGGCAAGCCTTTCCTGCCCCTCTTCAAGTGCCCTCACTCGAGATTCGGTCCAGCAATGACAAAATCCCAGTCAAACCTTCAGAAGTGACCAGAGGCACGCTCTGAGAAGCGGGCCAAAGGCCGTGAGAGGTGGAGGGCCAGTCGAGCTGCAAGCTGCAACTCGCCAAAGAACAGGTCGCATGCGTAGTACAACGTCGTAAAGGCCAGGCGCAAGCAGCGACCTGGACCAACAGGTGGTACCAGCTGTGCTGATATGTGCTCCTGCCCCAGCGCAGAATATGACGCAAGACAGCAGGGAAAGGTTGGGAGGTGCTGCGCCCGCCTCCTTGACTTCCTCCTCGCCGGGCTGCTCGGGTTCTTCCGCTGCTAAGTCCCCTTCATTCCCTTGTCGCTGACAGGCTCCCCGCCCACAGTCAGCGCGAGCGGAGGATGTAGATGTTTTGATCGACCGTGGGTTGCGCTCCAGTGTAGCCGCTCTCTCATGACCCTTAGTGTCCCCCCCTCACTCGATACTCTCAGATTCAAGGCCAGGTTGATATCTACGAGCGCCCCAACTTCGCCCTGCTAGCCGCCTGGTCTCGCGTTGTCGCGCTGAGGCTGGCGCAATTTGCAGACTACTTCGACGATGCCGGAGTTGCAGGCGGAGCTGGGTCACCCCACTTGAAGCCGCGGCATACGGAGATTTTCAGGATGCTGAACAATGTGGCGGCTCTGCCGCAGAGCTTTGCCACGCCGGTGCTGCACAGAACACAGGCGGGACATGCTGGGGCACTCGCCTCGAGCGCGGGGCGAAGCGAGGCTACCAGCAAGGGGAGGGAGGAACGGATCAACTCAGCGGATACGCTTGCAGTAAACAGTGCACCGAGCGTTGGATTCCGAGAGGGATGGCGAGCGGGAGGGGAGCGCTAAGGAGAAGAGGGAGGAGAGCGGCTACGGACGACGACCTCGGCTCCGTCTCAATCACTCAACCACGACCTCATCCCGCAAATTGCATGATGAGCTGCAGGCGAGAGGAGTAAGCGAGGTTCGAGAGAAAAGGAGCGAGAGATGGACTTAGCAGCGGAAGTCCAGAGCGAGCGGGAGGAGATGGAGGAGCGCGAGGAGGACGAGGAGGACGATGCGGGCGACTCGGTCGTAGCAGGACAAGCAGCAGTGGAATTCCGTGTGCTGCACTCCTCTCGGCAACCATGGTTACTGCGACACCCTCGCGCATTCAGACCATCAAAGTGTAGGCATAGGCAATGTACGCGCCCAGCGCAAACCACATTGCCCTCGCCACTCGTGTGGACAAGGCCGCCCTCCGCCCCCCATCACAGGAGACTCCTGTCTGTCTGGTGAGCGCAGTGAGCTCTTATGCAGCTCGGCGATAGCTGAGCTGCAAGACCTTGGCAGTGAAGGGCTATCCTGCACAAGAAGCTGCCAAAAAAAGTGGGCAGGGAGAGCTCAGACAACCCATGTCCATTCCGGGGGCAGTCCTGTAAAGGAGCCGCGCACGACGACACCAATTGGTTGCCTGTTTGGACGCCCCAGCACATCACCGCCTCAATAGCACAGTGGCAGTGCGTGTCACTCGTAATGACAAGGTCGAGTGTTCGATCCACTCTTGAGGCATCAATTTGGGCAGCGCAAAGCAGCGCCCTTTGCGCTCTTTTTTTGTTGCCTCGGGAGTTGCCCCCTTTTTTCCCGGAGTGGCCTTCTCTGCATCCGCAGCCCAGCCCTCTCTGCAGCAGATGCCAGGTTGACTGTCAACGCTCCTCCTGCTCCAAGGGGGTGCCTCAACAGCAAGTGCATGCAGATGGGCAGTCCCGACCAGGCGGTCAGAGGTGTACGCCTTCTTCCGCACAGTGCAGAGCCTTCTGCCATCATATACTCTGAACGCTAGGAGACGATACAAGGAGCGTTGAGTCCCAGTGACATGACCAGACACGAAGAGGAGGGAGGAGCGGACCAGACAGAGGGATGAGCAGGAGCACAAGAGAGCAGGAGCACAAGAGAGACGGGAGGTGCACAGATGTGACCAAGATGCCAGAGTCAGATGTCCTCCTCCCTCAGAGCCCCCGCCGGTGAGATAGCGACAATATCAGCGGACGTCACAGCGCAGATTGCTGTCGTGGTTCCCCTGCACACCCCCCTCGTCCCATCGCAAGGGGTGCCCCAACCGCAAATGCATCCAGCCGGGCAGTCCTGACGAGGCTGTCAGCGTCAGATGACCTCCTCCCTGCCCCCAGAGCCCACCACGGAAGGGAGAGCAGGAGAACAAGAGACACAGGAGGACAAGTACCGGCAGCAAAAAGAAACTGCCCCACACAGGATCGAACTATGGACCTTTCGCTTACTAGGCGAACGCTCTGCCACTGAGCCAGGGGCTTGATGATGGCAGGGGCTTTTGCGTTAATATCACTTCCTAGCCGATCAAACGACCATGTTCCCGTCCCCATGCACAAGCAGCTTCTTCACCGCCTCCTAGTGGAAGGGGCCCGAGTCCTGAATTCCTCAGTGTGCAAGGAGAACCCTCACTGGTCTACCCTTCCGTCCTCATCCTTCCCCAATGCACATGCTCTTGTTCATGGGTGGTTAGGTATTCCCACAGACAAGCTACATCCCCTGCCGACACTTGAATCAGTGTTGTTGCACTGCGTATGCAGATGCCCTGCCCTCAACGCACCCATTGGGCCCAGCCAGGCACGCTGTACAGGAGAGGTGTTCCTGCTGCCGAGTCCTCTCTGTCGGATTCCAACCTGAGGAGGCTGTCCACCGGTCCTCCTTCTTCTTCATCCTCTCCCCTGGCAACACGCAGGTTGCTGCGCTCACGACCATGCCCCGAGAACGGCATCATTACCTCAGCCTGCCCTGTTCTCACTAGTAGACCCGAGTCTCCGACCCTGCTGACGCTCCCTCCTTCCCCGCCGCAGTCAAGTGCGACACGCGCCGGCGAGGAAAACAAAGTGTGAGGACATTGGGAGGCGATCTCGAGCTATGCCAGGCGCACTCTGGGAGGCGATCCTCGAGCAGCCGGGCGCGGGGACACCCGCGCTAGGGAGGGCCAACTTTCGTTCTTCGGGTTGGCAGTTCTGCGTGAAACGCCAGTCCTCTCTTTCGGATGATGCCATGCGGTCGAACTGCAAGCTCAACAAGCCCACTACAAGCATTTAAAGCGCTTCCTCGCCCTCCGTTCCCCCCTCTGTCTGCCCCCTCCTCCGTCCCCTCCCCTCCTCACGCCCGCACGCCCGCGCGCTCCATGCCGTACTCGACGAGCGCGTCACTGAGCAGCGCCCACTCGGCGAGCTTGAGCCCGCCACCTTCCATTCCTCGTCGGTGATCGCCGCCTGCGTGATCTGGTCGAGCGCGGAGCGCGTGTTGTGGCGGGGGCCAAAGCTGCGCAGCACGCCTCCATGCCTGTCAGGTCGTACTTCGTGAGGAAGTCGTCCAGCGTGGCATGCGGCAGCACAGCGTCGTCGATGAAGTGCGCGCGGAAGTCAAAGTAGGAGGACGGGCTGGGGGTGGGGGCAGGCGGCGGCGGGAGCTGCTGCTGCGGCGTGTACGACTGCTGGTGCTGGTGCTGGGGCGGGTACTGCTGCTGCTGGTAGGGGTGGGCTGGCGGATGGCGTGAAGAGGGGGGAGCGCATGCGACGAGGTGGACGGGCCCGCAGGGTACCCAAATGCGGCAACCTGCAACGGCTGGAACAGGGTGAAGACGTCCTTGTCGTCCTTCTGGAGCGTCCTGCGTGAGCCGACGGGCTAGCACGCGCGCCGGAAGGGGCTGGCTGTGGAAGGGGTGGCGCGAAGACGTCAAAGAGGTTGAGCACGCCGGGTTCGGGCTTGTTCTGCAGGCACGTGTGTCAGCTTGCCTGCACGCTGTAAGGTATCGAATCAAAGCACTGTGATGCCGGCCCGAGGTACAACAGCCTGCGTGGGCAAGTCGTAGTGCTGTGCCATGTCGTTGACGATGCAGCGACGCTGCCGCCCGCACAAAGCGCAGTTGCTGAGGCTGTACTGTGCTTTGATCAGACCGGTGCTGTGGGTGTGCTAGTCATCGACGTTAAGCTGTGTATGTAAACAGCGTCAGCATAAATGCAAGGAGGAGGAGGAGGGGGGGAGGGATGACACACCCGGCTGACGTAGTTCTTCGGGCTGTCATGGTCTGTCGCCGGGTCGTCGTTGTTGCTCTGCGCGAGGACAAGCGTGAGCAGTCAGCGCGGAAGAGTGAGAGCGAAAGGTGTTGCGGTGGACGCGCACCTTGCCCGGGTCTGGCTCGAAGTCTGAAGGACGGAGGACGATGAGAAGACGGTGGAGTGCACGCTAAGGGTACTACGAACCTGAAGGACGGAGGACGATGAGAAGACGGTGGAGAAAGAAGACAAGGAGGGAGACCCGCGAGGGGCGGAAGACCCGGCGACGGCGTCTCAGAATAAGACTCATCACTGACGCCGGGGGAACTAACCAAAGAGAGGTAGCAGACCGCATTTCCTATCAACGGGTATGGCGTAAACAACGAGGGAAGAGAACAGACTCCCTCGACTCCCTCCTCCGCCACCGCTTCCAACAAAAGGGAGCGAGACGCACAGAAAGCTGGCGGAGGGAGGAGGGGAGCAGGCAGACAACCTTGGGGTTGGTCACGTACTTCTCCCATGTGTTCAGCCACGCCCATCTCGCCTTGTCCTCGACAGAAAGCCGCCTTGCCGTCCCACTGCCAGACGGCGTCGAGGAGGTCGACGTCGCTCGTGAGGATCCCCACCTTCGCCAGGTGCGGGAGCGACGAGATCTTGTCCTCGAGATTGGCGAACATCTTCTCCTGGGGCCAGATGAACTGCCCAATGACGTCGGAAGCCAGTGCCGGGAGCGACTTGGGTGTCTCTGCGGACCCGAGCTTCTTCCTCAGCGGCGATGGGGACGGGTGCGCGAGCTGAATACGGATGGTCACTTTCATCGCATTGAGGCGGTCTTGCCGCTCCGCCTCCTTCTTGGGCAGTGCAACCTCGACCTCCGAAAGCTCAATGGAGGGCTTGACGTCCTCCTCGGCGTCCAACTTGAGTGCAGCGATCTTGCGCTTCCTGCCTGCAGCAGGCATCCTCGCTGTCGCCTTGCCCTTGCCCTTCGCCTGCGCGTCAATCTTGCCCTTTGCGGGCGCCAAGCGCGACTTGGTGTACCTCGTCTTGCGCGCCACCTGCTGACGCGCTGCGCGCGCATCGTGTCGCTCGCCCTCCGTGTTGGAGTCCCAGTCCTTGTCGGACTGGCCAGCGCGGGCCGATTGGCTGGCGGATGGCGAGGCCGAGGTGGGAGGGGAGCGTGGCTTGCGACCAGCCGGGTGAGGTGCGCAACTCTTGAAGGTCGAGGGGGCAGGGGAGGCGCCGTACGCGTCGTTGAGGTACTCATCCTCTATGAGCGGCTGTGGACACGTGGGCACAGACATCAGCTCACATATTGCAGAGTGAAGAGAGGGAGAACGCACCTTGAAGTCGTCCCAGTCCACCACCCTGCACACCACGTCGATCTCGTCAAGCTCGACCCTACTCTTCTTGCCGACAGGGGTGTACAACTGGATCTCCAGGTCAGACGACTCCGAGCCGCCGCTTGATATCGCCGAGTAGGTGCGGCGGGAGTGCTGGAGGGGCCCAGGTGGTCTGCGATCGCGGGAGGTGAAGCAGAGGTCAGTCTACAGTGAGCGAGGGCGAGGCTGGTAGGGGGGTGCACCAGCGTTGGTGGAGGTGCTCGCCATGCGAAGAGCAGACGGAGGTTCTGGCGTGTTCACAGAGGAGGAAAAGGAGCTTGCGACTGGGAGGGAGGAGGGAGAGAAGTACGAGCGGGAAATCCGCAGCGGGGTCAATGCGGTGATCTCTCATGAGATGCCTGTTAGGTGGGCGGGCAGGAGTGTACCGCTGGACTGCGGGTACCAGGAGCCTACGAGCCTTCTCAGGCAAGCAGGGAGCGAGGGAAAGGCGATGTCAACAGCTGCTTGCTTCCGGCGGCTCTCGCTCGTCTCACGCCTCGTCCACAGCATTGAGAGCTGCTCTGGCTGTTGCTGTAGGTCCACAGCTGCATAAGTGGCTCACTGGCAACGCTCTACAAGGTGACAACAGAGGAGCTTGTGAAAAAAAGGGCGAGACCCGCCCTCATGCGACAAGTGCTCTTGACCACTCCGCATCAACAGCTCTCTAAAAGGCGAGGTGGCGGATGAGACATCACCCAAAACCCATCCTCTGGCTGCTACAGTCATCCGCGGGCCAGGGGAATCCGCCGACTTGGGGAATTTTGGCTGGGACCGCCCGCCAACGGGCGCCGCAGCGCGACCTCTCTCCCTCTTTAATCTCTCGCTGCAACTTGCGCTTTGCTCTTTCGGCGCCTTTTTCTCCGGCTTCTACTCCGTTTTGTTGCTGCTCAGCGGACTGTGCAGAAGAGGCAGCGAACAACGCTCCTGTTGAGCATGAATTCGACGTTTCGCGGCAACCACACCACTTTCCGACCCGTACACGCCGCGCTCTCCGCTCGTTCCTCGCCTTCGGTGGCAAGCTTGTCCGTACAGTACGTACGCATGCCTAGCTGGACGGAGAAGCTGCTGCGTGACCTGCAAACCTGCTGCGTGACCTGCAAGCTGCTGCGTGACCTGCAAACTGGTCTTCTTCCCGAAGTCAAACCCGCTCCTACCAGCGCTCTGAAGGCTCCACCGCCTCCGGACCTCCGCTCAGCATGATCCTCGTCACTCGTGGATGCCCCGCATCCGTGGCAGTGGGCCTGCGAGGCTTGTAACACGGAAATCCTCGTTGTTGGCGCCGCCGGATTCCGCAAGTCGGAGCTTCCCCCTGTAAATCTCCACCCTTCTTACCTCTCGGGACCGCTCAATCCGCCCTCAATTCGCTTCGTTCCAGGACCGTCTCGTAGCCTGTCTACGTGCCTACCTCTGTGCGAGAGCACGAGAGGAAAGCATCTTGACGAGGCGGAGAAAACGGTGCGGGGCGCTTTCGATTCCTCAAGTACGCGGATGACTGTACACATTCAGGCAAGACCCCTGCTTGGCATGCAGGCAGAGTGTTTGGCAAAAAGGAGGACCTGCAAGGCTAGCTAATGAGGCACGCAGGCACTGCCGGACACAGAAAAAAGAGATGTCCGATGTTGCATCAGCCGGGAATTGAACCCGGGGCTAGGCAATTCAGCGTAAGCTGGCAATGCCCAATTTTACCACTAAACCACTGATGCTTCATGTGAGGCAGGTTTTATCTTGCGTCCTATGATCCTAATCAATTGCATGCCCACCAGCTACACTCCTGACCCTTCACGGACTCTTTACGGTGGCTGGGATGCCGAAAGGGGCACTGCCACCCCCAGTGCAGCAACAGCGTCCTGGTTCCTGTACTTCTGTTTCTGCGCAGAAACGGAAACACCCCTTCACCTTAGGGTGTGTGCAAAGATGCGTCTCTACACAGAGACGGGAAAAGCCTTGACCAAGCAGCTGGTGGTGTGGGGACACCTATGATGTCTTGGGCAGCCTCTCGAGGGTAGAGATTGTACGCAAGCAGGATGAAGAAGCAGGGATTATGATAGATGACATGTCAGAGATTATCAACAGGAAACAACTAACAACGCGAAGAACAGAGTGGGGATGGAGGGGTGGGGAAAGCGCAAGATCAGAGCTGCTCCTTCTTGACTGAAACCGCAGCTCCTGGTGTTGTGCGAACTGCTTTGGGGCTGGGTGACCGATGCTAGTGCAACATCCGACATTAGCAGAACCCACTCCTAGGAAGCAGGAGAGGGGGCGCACCTTGGAAGCGTGGAGCTGCTTTGATGTGCGCTGAAGGCGCAGCAGGGCAGCCGCTTCGCGCTCCCGCTTGTCACCCTTGACAGGTTTCAGGAGGCCTGCATGGTATTTCTCGGCAACAGTGCTGCTGCATCTGCTGGTGTTGACCTGATCGGCAGCCGTCGGGCCAGGGCGGTCCTCGGTGCGATACACGCGCGACCAGTGGTCGTGCAAGCTGTGTGCGGCGAGGCGTGGTCCGCAAACTCAAGACGCAGTGACACATGTGAAGACGTACAGGCTGTCCGCAGAGCGCCTGTGTTTCTTGTGGTGGAAAAGGCTCATTTTGATGTCAAATGGTCGAAGAAGTGAAGAGAAGGAAGGAAGGAGCGGAAAGGGCTGACGAGTTGGCTTTGATCCATGTGACACCTGGCAGGCACCGCTTTATGCCAGGTTCCCCGTGTTTCACCTGTGTCCTTGGCAGAACCAATTTCAGCTAACCTGCTTTGCCTGCTGTTTCAGGACACCTGGCCGCCTCGCCAACATTGTTCTTGCTGCGAACGCCGCAAAGACTGTGCAGAGCAGGCAATCATAGGTTGACCGTTGCTGCGATCGCAGCAAACGTGACAAACACCGGCGAAAGCCTGCACAGACTAACATCGGCAAAAAGGGAGAAAGCAACGAACCGGGTTTGAACCGGTGACCTGACGATGTGAGCGGAGCTGCAGTCGACCGCTCTACCACTGAGCTATCGCTGCTTCGATAGTGCCCTGCGCAGCGCGCGCCGATCTATCCAGATAGCCTGTTAGTGCATGCTGCCGCTTCCGTCCCCTTGATACCTGGGTGCTGCTTCCCCCGGACTGTGTACCTCATTCCTTATTCCCCGCTCCAGCACCTTCTCCCACCTGTCCCAGACACGACTCATCCACATGAAGATGATAGCATGACATGTTTGCTCAGAGCTGAGAGGAATGGACTAGATGTACCGGTGCCCTGACGGGTGGCCTTGCCTGTACCGACTGCGGAAGGTGAGTCCAGCCTGTGCCAGTCTCGGCGCAAACCGAGAGAGGCGTGTCGCGCGAGCGCCCGAGCACACGGCGTGTGCACGCGACACACTCCTCTCCCTCCTTCCACCTCGCATGCGGCCTTACATTGGCCAGATCTTTTCCTCCAAGCAGGTGCTGCAAGACTGGCACTCCGATATCGGCTCTACCTTCTATGCCGCCCCCTGCTTGGGCAAGGAGCACCTCTCTGTCGTCTGTCCCCTCCGCCGGAGCGGCTCCTGCACCTTCAGCTGCAGTGTGCGCCTGCACAAGAAGGACAACCTCTTCCACATCCCGAAGGGGTCGATCCTCGAGCATGAGTGCGTCGGCACCGCCGGGCGTGAGCCGGCCGCACACCAGCTCTGTCGCGTACCTCAAGCGCGTCGTATGTCGCCTGTTCCGCTTGCAGTGGCGCTGAGCTGACCGTCTCTCGCTCTTTGGATTACCGCGACCACCGCGGTTGACCACACCACGCCCCCCGCCTCCCTGCGCAAGCTCGTCAAGTCGAACCTCTCAACGCCCGTCCCCTCAGTGCAGATCCGGCGCGTCAAGGCGCAAGTAGTCGGCTCTGCACTGGAGCACCACATCGCGGAGTGGAAGCAGCTTCCCGCTTACGCAGAACGCTACAGTGCGAGTGATTCCTCAGTCACACTCGAGCTATGCACCTTCTTTGCATATGCAGTGCGCGTACGACAAGGATGGCGCATCCAAGCATCTCTTCATCGTGTTGTCCGCCGTCTGCGCAGCTTGGCCGCACTGCCTCCCCATCGTCGGCAGTGACGCAGCGTTCGGCAAGAGCTGGCAGAGGCATGTGCTCCTTGTCTGCGCCTCCTACGACGCGCAGAAGCACGTCGTCACTCTCGTCTACGGCTTTGTGGTCACGGAGAACAATGACTCGTGGAACCAGTTCATTGGTCACCTCACCTACGCCTTCCCGACCGTGAACGCCCCGGCATGGTTGTCTTTTCGGACCGCCATTAGGTCCTTCGGCTTGCTTTCCAGGTGGATGTCATGGAGGGGAAGCTGACCATATGTACTGCTCGCTCGCGCAGGCGCTCCTCGCCGCGATCATTGGCAAGCTCTTCCGCGTGTCGAGCTCGTTCTGCACAAACCACCTGCGGCGCAACTTCGAAAACCACCTGCAAACGAAGCAGTACACTAGCAACTTAAACCAGCTCGTGTACGTGTGCACTGAGGCTGACTTCCTCGCCGTCCTCAATTCGTTCAGCCTCCTCGGCCCCGGCGGGCTGGCGGTGGTCGAGTACATCAAGACTTTGCCGCCCGCCCGCTGGGCCACTTACGCCTTTCCCGGCTCGCACTAGGGCACGGTCGTGTCGAACCTTGTCGAGCAAGTCAACTCTTGGTTCGTAGACGAGCGCGAGCTCCCACCCATCGCCCTCCTTGAGTGCATCTGACATCGCCAGATGCACAACCATGCGTGCTACAACCAGGAGGGCTCTGGCATGATCGGTGATCTTGTTCCGCGCGCACTTGAGCTGCTTGCCAATGCGCAGGACGCATTGTGCGGGCTCGTTCACCAGGCCTCCAGGCTTGTCCCTATCACCATTGCCAAAGTGTTCCACTTCCAGTACCCGAGCAAGACGGCTCAGATCATCTCAACAACGAGGAGCGGATGGGCTGGTGCTCGTGCCATGTATGGTGCAAGTCGCTCGTCCCGTGCAAGGTGCCGGCTGAAAGGGGGGGGGTCTGAGGGAGGAGGACATCTGACGCTCGCAGCTTGGTCACATCTGTGCACCTCCTGTCTCTCTTGTGCTCCTGCTCTCTTGTGCTCCTGCTCATCCCTCTGTCTGGTCCGCTCCTCCCTCCTCTTCGTGTCTGGTCATGTCACTGGGACTCAACGCTCCTTGTATCGTCTCCAGCGTTGAGTATATGATGGCAGAAGGCTCTGCACTGTGCGGAAAGGCGTACACCTCTGACCGCCTGGTCGGGACTGCCCATCTGCATGCACTTGCTGTTGAGGCACCCCCTTGGAGCAGGAGGAGCGTTGACAGTCAACCTGGCATCTGCTGCAGAGAGGGCTGGGCTGCGGATGCAGAGAAGGCCACTCCGGGAAAAAAAGGGGGGGGGGGGGGGCAACTCCCGAGGCAACAAAAAAAGAGCGCAAAGGGCGCTGCTTTGCGCTGCCCAAATTGATGCCTCAAGAGTGGATCGAACACTCGACCTTGTCATTACGAGTGACACGCACTGCCACTGTGCTATTGAGGCGGTGATGTGCTGGGGCGTCCAAACAAGCAACCTCACTCCGCGGACTAGTGGGCAAAAAGACAAGGCCATTGCGAAGGCGTCGGGGAGTCGGGGAGTGCCACCACAGCCTGCACAGTGGTATTGTGCACAGTTTCTTACAGCACTGCCCTCAGAACTGGAATAACATGCTGTCTGAGTCCTCCCTGTCTACTGTCTTGGAGCAGCTGCTTGCGTGCAGGATAGCCTTGACTGACCAGTGGATAGCCTTGACTGACCAGTTTCTGCAGCTAAGAGAGATCTGAGCCGCATAAGAGCTCACCAGACAGACAGGAGAGCATCTGTAACGGGGGGGAGAGAGGCCTTGTCCACACGAGTGGCCAGGGCAGTGATGTTTGCGCTGGGCGCATACATCACCTATGCCTCCGCTTTGATGGTCTGAATGCGCGAGGGTGTCGCAGTAACCATGGTTGCCGAGAGGAGTGCAGTGACTGCCCCACTGTTGTTGGTGAAGAGGTTGGTCTATGGCAACATCATGCATTGCAGCAACATTGAGGATCTACAGGTCTGTTGTGAGGAGCCCCTTGATTGATAGTGATACCGGCTCGCCGGTATTGCCAAGTGCATAAGCTGTGATACAGGAGAGGGGAGGTCAGCCCGGGGTCATGACAGGGAGAGTGAGGGAACAGTGCAAGACTCGTCTGACACACCATTGTTGCCCATCACGTAGCAGCTGTTTGCGCACCCATGCCGCCCATGTTTCCTGCAAGCATGCCTGTCACGCGCATTCCGCCGCTTGTCCCGGTGACCAGTGTCAAGATGACGAGCCCGGCAAGGCCAAGTGCAGCCATCACCTCATTGATCAGGACCTTGAGCACTCCACAAATGAACGGCGAGAGTGGGACGGTTGGGGGATGCTGGATGAGGTAGAGGCTGTCTGGGTGCTGCATGTGTGTGATGCTGAGATGGGTAGGGGAGAGAGAGGTGTTTCAGCTCATCTTGAGGTTTGCTGTTGAAGGGGAAGAGAGCGAGAGCCTGCCAACTGAACTCTGCAACACATTGCTCACGTCAAGTGCACCTGGTGGGTCATCTGCCCATCTGGTTCCCGCTCAACGCTCTTTGACAACACTTTGCGGGTCAAGTGCTCTGGGTGGGCATATGCCGTCCCTCCACCTCAGAACCTACGGTGACACGTCTGCCAGCGCACAGGGTGTATTGGTGCTCATCTGGCGCCACTCCATTTTCACCCGCTGCTTGCTGCCCATTGCGCATGGCCGCCCTCCTCAGCTTCCCCTCCAGCCTTCCTTCGTTTTCCATCTTGCACCACCTCGTTTGCCCTCCCTCTCTCTTCATCCTCCTGTTGCCAATTTGACGCATGTGCAGCATGGTCCAGACATGCACTTCATCTTGCGTCCTGCGCTCACAGAGGGCTCAATTACACCTTCTGCTCTTCTACTCCCGTTTCCACCCCCCATGACTCGCCTCATCAGACTACACACCCCTCTGCCTGGCACACACTCCGTTGCTGCCCTACACCGCGTGCAAGGCATCTGAGAAGGGGGAGGTCATCTTGGCAGCAGCATTCTCTGTGATGGAGTTGTGGACGAGTCAGTCATGGACAAGTGAGACCTCCTAGCCGTGAGTATAAGACACCCCATGCTGGCCATACACCTGCATGACAAGGACCAGAACACCCACGCAAGGGAGGAAGAAGACGCACCCGCAGACCTCCACTTCCTGCGCTTCCCGTCTACCTCCTCCAACTCTGCATTGATTGCACTGTCCAACCTGCTCCTTGTCACCCCCTCAACCACCGGAGGGACCGGTGCAATGAGCATCATGAGCACCTCACCCGTCTTACGGCCGTCACGCCTGTCAAGCGGCATTGACTCGACCATCACCATTGCACCAAGTGCGCCCCGAGCACGAGCGCATAGCACAGAGTTGAACGAGTACAGTGACGAGGAGAGTGAGGCAATCGTCTCTTCGAGGACAAGATGGACCTTGTCGCCCTGCTCACCCTGCCGCCCTATCTCAGCACCGGCCCTCCTCTCAACTGCGCCCTCTGCAACGTCAACCTCCTCCTCCAGGAACCCCCCTGCATGCTTCCTCCAGTCTCGCCTGGCTGGACAACCCTGTTCTCCCCTATTGGTGCCACAGGTCGCAAAAGTGACAGGTGCTCTCAGTGGCGTCAAAATACGGGCGGGACCAACATCAGGGGAAGTCCTTGGCATGTACGACCCGAACAAGGGCTCCAACATACGCAAGCACAACACCACTGATGTGTGCGATAACTCTCCCATGCTTGCTGCTGCGCCCTGACATTCATCATTGTGGCGGCGTCAGCAGGCCCAGCACCCATGGTGGGATGACCAGTGGCGTCCTGACAGAAATCAAGGAAGAAGCTGTGCTCGCCTTTCCCGCCACAGGCCACTCAAACCCGCTCGACCTTGTTCTTGGCTGCCTGCAGATGCGCGAAAGGAATAATCAGCTGCGCCATTGACACGCCTCAAATCAGGGACTGACTACTGACCAGCACGGGTTGTGCTCAAGCTTCCCCATCTGCCTGCCGTGACCCCCTCCTTCTGCATGCCCAGTACGTGTGAGGAAGAAGAAGGGGAGAGAGAGAGGGAGAGGAAAGGAGAGAAGACCTGGTTTTGATTTGCGGAAGGGGCTGTGCTGAGGACAGCATAGTAGGGCGGCTGTGGGTTCAGAAGGTGTGTGGGGTGTGTAGGAGGTGAAAGAGCAGAAAGAAACCCGAGGGTAAACAGGTGAGAAAGGAAAAAGGAGAAGGGGAGGTTGTTACGCCTCGCTAACAAGGCACAAAGAGGGGGCAGATGTGCCTCGCTTAGAGGTGGTGCGTAAGGCATGTGGGATTGGGTGAGCAGAGGGAGGAGGAAGAAGAAACAGAACGGGAGGGCGAGGAGGGAAAGAGGAGGGTGGGCAGCAGGTCAGCACAGCGCACCTGGATCTCCCCTGCCTCACCAGCGCCCACACGGCATCCCCTCGCCCACCTTCTGCCCCCTTCCGTCTCCCTCCGGTTGCGCAATGTCGTGGTAGCGCAGGAAGCGCGACGCGTCAGCAATGAAGTTGAGGATGGCGAAATCGAGCGCCGCCTAGCCCAGGAGCGTCGTGAGCGGCGGGAGGGCGCGGTGCGGCGGGCGCGGGCATGGAGCGGATAATTGACGAGGTAGTGCTCGCGCGTCTCGAGCTCGCCGCAGTCGCAAGCCCCGTCAGCGCGCTGGCGGGTCTGTGCAAGGTAGGCACTGAGGGCTGTGCAGTCAAGCCGCAACCGCGCAAGCAGCCTGCCTGGCGGTGCGAGAGCCCGGCGTGCTAGCAGTGGGCGGTTGGGGGGGAGTGGGCGAGGCAGTGCAAGCCATGGCTGACCTTTGCTGTGGCCCACTCCTGCTCCCACCTCGCGCGCTCCTCGGTCTTGTGCTGCTGCCACAGCGCCGAGACTGCCTTGGGCAGCTCCTCGCCGCCCTCGACGAGCCCGTCGGCGGTAAGGACGCCGCACTGCTCGAGGCGGGGCAGGGACATGGGCGGGACGCGCGCTGCCACCTTGGCGCTTGTCTCCCCTTGTCCTCGTCCCTCCCACTCGCTCTCGTCCCTGCTGGAGCTGCTATGGCCGTCCCTCCGCCCCGTCCCCACCAAGCGCCGCTGCGCGGGCGGAAGGGGGCATGGTGATGTGGCCCCTACTACCGCCAACTCCTCTCGCTCTGTGCATTGCTGCGCCCTCCGTTCCGCCGCATTCAGCCGGTTCTTTGCAGTCTTTGCCTCAACTCGCAACGCCTCAGCGCAGTCGCGCCCCTTCAACCGCTGTTCGCTCGCAGCCCCTCCCGCGGCAGGCGGCTCAACGGCACCACCACCACCATGTGCACCGCTTGTCCTGCCTAATGAGCGTCCTGCGCACCCCTGCACCTGTAGGGCAAGTGGGGCTCACCTCTGAGGCCCCTGGCACACTCCTCCTCCGCCTGGAGAAGCTGGTAGCACCTCATCTCGCCGACGAGAGGACGTGTCGCGATGTGTCCGCCATCATTGCGGCGCTGCGCTTGCAGCTCGCATCCAGCAGCCGGGCAACGACGCATGCAGCGCATTCCATTCCTATCGCACCCACCCCCGCCGTCACCCTGTCATGCGCTCCGTCGCCGCGCAGACGAGCATTACCCCTACGACTCGATGTGTCGCTTCCCGCCTGACCACCCCTTGCCGCTGAAAACGTCGAGGGTGCCGGAGGGTGCCGTCCAGCGTGCCCTGGCGCCCCTGCTCATCCGCTTCAACAGCCTTGAGGCGATCTGCCTCCCCAACCCCCCGCCGCCTCCCCGTCGAGTGTGTAGGAGCAGATGACGAAGGGGACGAAGCTGTTGAGCGATTGTACGCCGTTGCAGAGATGTTCCCTGCCCTGCAGGCGGTGCGGCGGGAGCGCCAGGCAGAGCGGAGCACGCCTGCTGTGACGACGAGGCCGGTGGCGGTCTCGCACCGCCCCGAGGCCGTCACCCTTTGCATTGCTGCCAACCGCACGCCAGAGCAGCTGGTCAGCTTGCTCGCCTTGCACCCGCACTCCACCACGAGCTGCATGAAAGAGTGGGGACGTACTCGTGACGGTGGCGAGTGCAGGCGAGGCGTCGGTGCTGCGCTGCACCGCCTCCTCAGCAGGGCTGGCAGTTGCAAATGCTAGTAACGCGGCACCACGTCGTCATGCACTGCGCGCCAGGAGGGCGCTGGGGTAGAGGAGGGGCTGGAGGGGCTCACTGATGCTGGTCCTGTGGGATCCGAAGCTGGTCAGCACCCTGTGCAACGGCAATAGTGAACTCTGGGTGGCCGATGAGTGGCGCTTGAGGTGCTCGCCAAGGTGAGGATCTCTGCCGACGACGCTCGCGCCGGCTGCCGGGCGTGGGCGGGCGGCGGCAGGCGAGGCTCGATGGCCGTGAGGAGTGCGGCGGGCTCGGCGCGGCGGAAGAGGCGGCGTGGCGTGAACGCCGCTCTCAGTGGTGCGAGGTCGAGCGTGAGGCGGACGGGGCGGTGGTCGGAAGCGAGTCGAGGCGCTCATCGATGCTGCAGCTGACCACACCTCCTCCGCGCGCAGGTCGCCAAGAACAAGGTCGATGGCCGACTCGCGGTTGTGGATGAGCCGCCGCGGTAGGCGAGGGTGCCGGGCGGGAGGAGGTGGACGAGGCCAGCGCGGTCAAAGGTGAGCTTTGCCTCCTCCGCGTCTTCACACACTTCGCCGGGGTGCTCGGGGTCCCATTCGGGGTGGTGGAGGTTGAAGTCGCTACACGGCGACGAGCGAGTCGAGGGCGCTGGACGCGGGGCCTGGCGCGCCGCGGGTGCGGGTTTGTGGGTTGTACACACCAATGATGCGTACTGACGAATTGCCCGCGTGCAGATCGAGCGCGACGACGTCGAAGGACGAGACGGCGACCTGCGAGTAAGTCGTCGGGTCCCACTTCGCGCGTACGAGCGCGGCGCAGCGGGCGCGCTCTTCGCCCGGCGGCGGCGGGAGCAGCACCCAGCCGGGCGGGGCGGCAAGCGCTGCGTGTGGTTCTTGGAGGAGGAGGATGTCGAGGGTGCGGAGCAGAGGGTGGTTTGAGAGGCGCGTCCAGATGGTGGGACTGCGGCAGATGTTGTAGGAGAGGTTGGAGAGGGTGCTGGGCGACATTTTATTGGGAGGAGGAGGGGGGAGGGGGGGGGGGGGCGGGGGCCGGAGGAGGAGGGGATCGTCCAAGTCGGACTCACCAAACCCTTCTCCCTCGCCCGCAGCACCCTGCGCGCCCTACCCTCCCCGCCTTCGCCGTCTGCCACACCACCTGCGACGGCGGCGGGATTGTGCGCGCGAAGATCTCGCGCTCGGTCTCCTCCGCCCACGACTTGTCCATCGGCGGGCGTGCGGCTCTCAATTGTCCCGCCGCTGCGCCAACTCGCCGCAAGCGCGAGTGCGATGAGCGGCGAGATGGGCGACGATGCGGATATCTGCATCGCGCCGGCCGACAGCGCTGCCGCAACGGCGTGACAAGGAGCATATCGGAGGGAGACTGTGCCGGTGGGGGCGAGAAGGGGGCGGCGGGCGCGCGTGCTGAGGGAGGTCCTGCAGGTGCGTGGATGTCCTCACTCGGGTGGGCGTTGTCTTTCTCGATGAAGGGGGGGTGTGGCCACCGCAGGGTGTGTATACTGAGGGAAGGGACGAACTTGCTGACCCTTCTCCTCCGCAGAAACACCGATCATGGACGGGAGGGAGCGCAACGGCGACGGTGACGAGTCGCGCGACTTGCGGATGGGCGTAGCGGCGGGCGAGGGGACCGTATCTGGCGTAGAGGACGGCGTAGACGTGTACTGGAGCGCAACGCCCGAGGTGCTATTCTTGTTGTCGTCCGAAATGAGCGCGGCGTTCGACTTAGCGAAATCGCGCGTCACCTCCCCTTCTCCTCCGTTCATCCGCTCGCTCGCGCCGCCCTCGTGCTGCCGCTGCTCGTGCTGCTGTGCATCGCCCTCGGCACCCTCCTGCGCACCTCCTGCGCCCTCCCACGCCTTGCCAGCAGCCCCCGCCGCCGCTCCCGACTTTTTTGCCCTCGTCCTTGCGCGACCCTGCCGCGCCCTCTCGCACCGCAAGCGCCACTCGTGAGCTACCCAGAGTTCACCATTGCTGTCGCACAGGGTGCTGACCAACTCCGGATCCCACAGGATCAGCATCACCAAGCCCCTCCAGCCCCTCTTCTCCCCCACCCACCTCGCCTCTTTCACCACCTCCTTGTTCTTCCCGCCCGCGCGTGCCTCCACCGCGCGCACGACCTTGTCCAGCACGCCCGCCTGGTGCGGCGCATAGTGCACAACGACGCCATGCCTCGCAACTGGCGTCGCAACCGCCCGCACGCCTCTTCGGTGGCGGCGACGACCACGGGCTGGCGGCGCGCGGACGGCGGCGGGCGGGCGAGCGGGCGACGCGTCCATCTCGCCGCCCAGGAGACGCTCGCCTCGCTCTCCTCGTCGACGTACCCGCCGGACTCGGCGCTGCAGCGCTGGCGCTCGGCATACTCGGCGCGAGGGTGACGGTCGAGTCGCTGTCGCTGGGCGGGCTCATCGGCCGCGAGTGCGCGAGATCGCGCGCGGCCAGCGGCGAGACGGGCGATGCGCTGGCGAGGCTCATCGCGCTCGTCCCGCCGGGAGAGAGAGAGAGAGAGAGATCCTTGTTTCAAGTCGGAATCGGGAACTAGAGCCCATGTCGACTAGCAGAAGGGGACCCGCTGCCACGGGTAGGGTGTGGGTATGTGTAGAAAGAACGAGGGAGAAAAACAGTGAAGAACGGGCTAAGTTGGAGCGAAAACGGTGAAGAGAGTGAGGAGGGGGTGCCTGCGGCCACAGACGGAGCGCAGGGTCAAGTTGGGGGTGCCATCAGGCGTAGGTAGGTGCGGTGGGGCGGGGAGAAGAAGAAAGAAGGGAAAAGGAGGAGAAACGGGCAAGAAATGAGCGAAAAGGATTGAGGGGAAGAGGGGTGACGATGGGGGAGCTGTGCCGACAGCGTAGTAACGCGGCTGTGGGCTCAGAAGGTGTGTGTGTGTATACGAGGAAAAAGATTTGGAGAAGGTCGGGAACCGGTTGAGAACGGGAAAAGGTGGGTGGGTGAGGGGTTGGCGCCGCATCGCCGACAAGGCGCGGAGGGGGGCGGGTGTGCCGCATAGGGGTGGTGTGTAAGGGGTGTGGGAATGGGTATGCGAGGGGAGGGGGGGGAAATAAGCGGAATTGGGGGAGGGGGGGGGGGAAAAGGAGGGTGGGCAGCGGGTCAGTCGGCGCATCACAGCGCACCTGGATCTCTCCGGCCTCGCCATCGCCCGCACCGCATTGCCTAGTCCCCCTTCTGCCTCTTCCCGCCTTCCTCCGTCCGCGCGCTGTCGTGGTAGCGCGGGAAGCGCGACATGTCGGTGATGAAGTCGAGCATGGCGTACTTGAGCGCCGCGTCGCCCAGGAGCGTCGTGAGCGGTGGGATGGCGCGGTGAGGTAGTCGTGAGAGTAAGCGCGCGCGGGCGCGGGCGTGGAGCGGGCAGTTGAGGAGATAGTGCTCGCGGGTCTCCTCCTCGCCGCACTCGCACGCCTCGTCGGCGCGTTGGCGTGTCCGCGCGAGGTAGCCGTTGAGCGAGGCGCAGTCGAGGCGCAGGCGCGTTAGCAGCGATGCCTGGTGCCTTGATAGGCCGGCGTGGTAGCGGTGGGCGGTCGAGGGGGAGGGGCGAGGCGGTGCAAGCCGCGGCCGACCTTTGCCGCGGCCCACTCCTGCTCCCACCTCGCGCGCTCCTCGGCCTTGTGCTGCTGCCACAGCGCCGATACGGCCTTGGGCAGCTCCTCACCGCCCTCGACGAGCCCGTCGGCGGTGAGGACGCCGCGCTGCTCGAGGCGGGGCGGGGACTTGGGCGGGACGCGCTGCGACTCAGCCGCCTCCCGTCCTCGCTCCCAATCGCCGCCCCGCTGGACGAGCTGCTTGAGCTGCTATGGCCGTCCCACGGCCGCATCACCATCCGGCGCCGACGGCGGGCGGGCGGGGCGCTGACGCGGGCCCCTGCCTCCTCCTCCTCCTCCTCCACCCGCCGGCCGCTCGCACCGGCACCGGCGCGTTTCCTCGACATCCCGATGACCCGGCACCCACCGCAGGCGCACATTGAGCAGCGGGTGCGCCTCTCAAGCTCGAGGAGGAGGGCTCGGACCGCGAGGCGGTGCTGCTGCCCTGAGGTGGGCGGCGGGAGGCGGGCTGGAGCAGCACCGCCTGGTTGTCGATGGCGATGAGGACGGTGGTGGGCTGCGTGGGCGGAGGGGACTCAGCGAGGGTCGCGAGGGCCAGGCGGAGCCCCTCGAGCTCCGCAACGTAGACCGTCTGGAGGACGCCGAGTTGACGCCGTAGCGCCGCCCACAGCAACTTGTCGAGGGTCTCGGCGTTGAGGTCGGGTGCGAGGAGCGGGAACGCGAGGAGGGCGCGGTGGAGCGGCCCGGCGTGGACGGCCGCGGGTGAGGCGCGGGCGAGGCATACGCGCTGGTGGAGCGGGTGCGGTGGCGGGGCGGCGAGGGCGCGGAGCGCAAGGCGGAAGAGCGACTTGCGCAGGAGCAGGCGGACGGGCTGAAGGCCCGCCTCCACGGCGAGCGCTTCGCCCGCTGCGGTACGCGTCCCGCCGCATACGCAGGCGCACGCCTCCTTCCACACGCGTACGAGCAGGCTGATCCGGTCCGTGCCGCTCGCAGGGTCGAACCACGCGGCGCTCGCCCAGACGAGCCGCGGCAGCACGCACGCGACGACGAGTTGCCGCGCCCAGCGCGGCGCGAGGCCGGCGCGCCGGCGAGCGAGGAGGCCGACGCCGCGGAGCGCGACGGCGGCGCGTTCGGCGGTGCGGGCGATGTGCGGGCCGAAGGTGAGCTTCTCGTCTATCTCGGTTCCGAGCATCGTGAGGGACGGCGCGTAGGCGACCGGCACACCGCGGAGGACGACGCGCGGTGGGGCGACCGGGCGGCGCCGGTTCGGAGGGAGGAAGAGGACTGCGTCCGTCTTGCTCGGCTCGAAGGCGGAGTCGTGCGAGTCGGACCACGCCTCCATGCCCGGGACGAGCGAGTTCATCACGCTGACCGCGTCCTCGACGCTCTTGTCCCACGACAGAATGTTGACATCGTCGATCCAGCCAAACGCCGTCGACGTCGGCGACTCGCACGCCCGGAGGAGGGGCGAGTTGTAGAGGAGGAAGAGGACGGGGGAGAGCGGTGAGCCCTGCGGCAGTCCGCTCTCCCACGCGATGTTCTCGCTGACAATCCCCTCGAGGCGCAGGCGGCAGGACCGATCGGCCAGGAACGACTCGATCCAGCGGAGGGCGGGTGAGGGGAGGCCGAAAGCGGCGAGGTTCGCGGTGAGCCTCGTGGTTCTCACACTTGGGAACGCCTTCGCGACGTCGAGGGCGAGCCCGACGACCGCATTCCCGCGCCTCCACTGACGCTTGATCTCGTCGACGACGCAGACGACCACCTCCTCCGACGACCGCCCGCGGCGCCCGCCAAAATGCCCCTCGGGCAGGGCGCCGTGCTCGCCGAGGTGACCGAGACGACGGGCAACCACGCGCTCAAGGCCTTTCGCCAAGGTACGCTCGAACGCGATCAGCCGGTAGGCCTTCGGGTCCCGGTGGTCGTTCTTCTTTGGCTTCTTCAGCACGACGCAGGTCGCGTTGCGCCAGGAGTGCGGGAGGTGGCCGAGCGCGAGTGATGCGGCGTAGAGGGTGGTGAGGCGCGGCAGGAGCGCGGGGAGGAGGAGCTGGAGGACGTGATTGGGGATGCCGTCGGGGCCGGGCGCAGCGAAGGGGCGGGCAAACGCGATCGCTGACCGCACCTCGTCCGCGCGCAGCTCAGGCCATGGCAACGGCGCCGGCGTGGCAGGCGGCGCGGATGCAGGGGCGTCGCGCGCGGAGCAGGCATTGGGCAGATCTGCAAGCGGCGGGCTATGCTCACGAGCGTGGCGGTCGTTCGTTTTACACGGTGCGGACCCTCTCCGGCGTGTGAATACATGAGGAGGGGGACTGACTTGATGCCCTTGCTCCTCCGCAGAAACCTCGCGACTTGTCGGCCTCGACGACCTCGACCTCGACCCGGACCTCGACCTCGACCTCGACCTCGCCTCCCTCTCCTCGACCTCCTCGCTCGACGACGACCTCGACGACGGCGACGGCGCCCTCGGCGCCGTGCGCGTAGGCGCAACGGCGGAGCACGGCGGTGGCGCGGCCTACGGGAACGGGCGGGGCGCGCGATGATCTGCGGGTGGTGCGGCGTCGGGCTCATGTGCGTGGCGCGCTTTTCTCTCACTCGACGCGCAGCCCACCGGGGGTGTGATAACACGAGGAGGAGGACTGACTTGCTGCCTCATCTCCTCCGCAGGAATCACCGACTTCGCCGTTTTCGCCCTCGAGCCGGGTCGCGCGCGCGCCTTTGTGGCGGGCGCATCGGGCTCGGCGGGCGCGGCGGGTGCGGGCGGCGTGGCGGCGTGGGAGAGGGCGGGCTGGATGATGGGGAGGAGGATGGGCCGCAAGAGCGCCATCTTCTCAAGCGGCGCCGTCACGTACGTCCCGTCTCCCTGCCTCAACTCGGGCGTAGTGGAAGGACGCTGACCCGAGTTTGCGCTTGACCACCGTCCACAGCGTCTTCTCTGACACCTCAGCCACTTCTCGCTCCTCCCACTCCCTCGCATCCCGCCGCATCATCGCCTTCAGGCGATTTCGCGCCATTTTCGCTGCGCGGCGCGCCTCATGCGCGTCATTGACGCGCTCGCCGCGGCGGGCGGCTACGGCGCGTACGCGGTGCGCGCGGTTGGCGGCTCGGCGGGCATCTGCGCTTGCGGCGGCGAGTTCGGCGGACCAGGACGGGAGGGGGCGGTGGTTGTGCCGCGGGGGTTTACTGAGCGGGACGGCATCGGCGATGGAGGCGAGGAGGATCTCGGTGAGTCGTTCAGCTTCTTCATCGACGAGGAGGCGCGAGTCGAGGGCCGCCGGCGCGGGGCGTGCGACCGCGGCGCTCTCGTACGCGGCGCGCAGCGTCGGGGTCAGCGCGGCGGAAGGCGGGGCGCGGAGGGTCGCTGCGGGCGGGCGGCGCAAGGTCGAGGACGAGTCGGACGGGTCGCTGGTCGCTGCCGGACTCAAGGCGTTCGTCGACGCCGCAGCTGACGACTTTCTCGCCCGCCCGCAGGCAGCCGAGGACGAGATCGAGCGGCTTCGGCGGCGCCGCCGCTGCCCCGGCCGGGAACCAGGTCGGCGTTGAGGAGGGGAGAAGATGGTCAAGTCCCGCGGCGGTGAAGGTGAGTGCTGCTTCCTCGTCCTGCTCCGTCTGGGACACGCACTGATCGTCCCACGACGGGTGCGACAGGCTAAAGTCGCCAGCAACGACGACGAGCGAGTTGGGCGGCGCAGCAGCGAGCGCGGGCGGGCGGTCGCGTTCGAGGGTAAGGTTGTGCGCGCGGACGCGCGAGCCTTTGCTCGGGTTGTACACGCCGAGAACCCGTACTGACGTCAATCCCACCCGCAGATCGACACCGACGTGGTCGCCCGACGTCGTCGCAACTTCTGCGACCGAGTCGGGCGGGAGGCGCGAGGAGACGTGGAGGATGGAGCGGACTGGGTGCGTTCCGCCTTCCTCTCGCTCGTCAGGGGTGGGGAGGAACACGGACCAGCCGGGCGGGACCGGCGGGAGCGTGCGGGGAGGTTCTTGGAGGAGGAGGAGGTCGACGTCGCGGAGGGCGCGGTTGGAGAGGAGGGCCGGCCAGACGTGGTCGGCAGATCGATGGACGTTGTAGGATACGATGGTGAGCGTCCGCATTTTTATGCGGGCGCGGTGCGGCGGGCCGCGGAGGGCGGCGACAGGAGGTCGAGCTCGTCGGGCGACTGCTGACCCTCTTCTTCGCGCGCAGCGACACGGCGGGCGCGCAGCGCCCTCCTCGGCGCGGCGACGACGGCGGCGCGGGGGCGTTGCGACGGCGGCGGCGGGGCGAGCGGGGCGACGAGGTCCATCTCGTCGCTCCAGGAGACGTTCGCCTCGCTCTCCGCTTCGCCGTATCCGCCCGACTCGGCGCTACTCGCGCTCGCGCTCGGCGCGCTCGGTGCGAGGGTGACGGTTGAGTCATCGTCGCTCGACGGGCTCGGCGCCCGCGAGTAGGCAAGGTCGCGCGCAGCGAGCGGCGAGACGGGCGATGCACTCGCGAGGCTCATCGCGCTCGTCCCGCCGGCGGTCGAGGGTGTGACGAGGAGCATGTCCGACAGCGCGGGCGATGCGGCGCTGAGGGAGGGGGACGGGGATCGCAGGAAGTGGAGGTCTGCGGGTGCGTGGGTTTCCTCACTCGCGTGGGCGTCGCTGGTCTCGTGATGCGGGTGCGTAGCCGCCACCGGGTGTGAATACAGAGGAGGGGGACTGACTTTCTCCCTCGCCTCCTCCGCAGAAATCGCCGTCAAGTTGTGGCCCTCCTCCTCCTCGACCTCCTCGAAGGCGGCCTTGGGCGGCGATGGCGTGTGGGCCGGGCGGATGGGCGTGTAGTCGGGCGAGGCGATCTGTGGGGGGCTGGCGACGGGAGTAGAAGAGCGGGCGGGTGTAATTGAGCGCGCTGTGGGCACCTTGACGACCGCCGCGAGGGACTTAGCGAGATTCGCGAGGTCCCCCTTGTCCTCCTCCGCCTCGCTCGTCTCGCGTTCTGCCTCCTGCGCGCTCGCTGCGCGTGCTGCAGGGGCACTCTCAGGCCCCTTGCACTCCTCCTGCGCGCTCCCCTCAGCCACAGCGCCCGCGGGCGTCGTTGTCGCCGCCTGCACCGCCCCTCAACGTTCAACTCTCGCCCTCCTCGCGCCACGCGCGCTGCTCCACCTCCTCCTGGGCACGCTGGGGCGCCGCCCGCGCCCCCAGCGCGCCGCCTGCGCTCGTCAATGCCAGCGGCAGGACCCCCTTCCCCGGGTGCGTCCTTCCCTTCCTTCCTCTCGCCCTCTCGCAGCTCAGGCGGTACTGCTGGCCGAGCCACAGCTCTCCGTTTCCCCCTACGAGCTCGCTGACGCGCTCCGGGTTCCACAGGATCACCATCATCGACCCAACCCGCCCCTTCCCCTCGCCGAGCCACCGCAGTTCGCGCACCACCTCCTCACCCTCGCCGCGCGCTTCCAATGCCGCGCGCAACTCCTCCTCGACCCCATCCACCTTCGGGACCCAGTGCACAAGCGCCCCGTGACGCGCGACGGGCGTGGCGACGTTGAGCCCGGCGGAGGAGGCGGCGCAGCGCAGGTGAGCCGCCTGCCGTCGTTTGCGCGGAGGAGGACGCGCGACTGGGCGCGCGTTCTGGTGCGGCAAGCGGGAGCCAACCATCTGGGGGTCTTGTTGTCCGGGTTGCACAGGACCACACTCGTCGAGGCGTGCGTGATCGGCACGCGCTCGCGCTCGACGGGGGGCGAACGGGGGGAGGCGCGCGCGCGCTGGCGGTGCTGGAGGGTGTGCTGGAGGGTGGGGAACGCAGCGGCATCGGCGTAGGAGCGTTCAGCGACGTCGTCTGCGGTCGAGGGGGCCACGTCGTCCCCCTCGATCGGGAGCGCGCTGAAGCGGTTCTGGAGGGGCAGCCGCGCCTCGAGGGCATCGAGGCGGGTCTGGATGGGAGCCAGGGCGGTCTGGAAGACCGTCAGGAGGTCGGGGGCGGCCAGGGGAGGTGCGGGGTCGGGTGGGGGGGGCGGGTCGGGAGTTGGTGCTCGACGACGGAGGGCGCTGGGGGCGTGGGGACGGTGGCGGTGGACGTAGTAATGCTGGATTGCGACTTGGTCAAAGCAGCACGCGCTCCCGAGGCCTGGGAAGCGCGGAAGTGGGCGAAGACCTCGCGCACCGCCTCCTTCGTGCGGAGCGCGGGGATCTTCGCCAATATCTCATCCTCCAGACGTCGGAGAGGGGTCAAAGCGGGCTTGAAAGAGAGCCCAGAACGCCCTGCAGCAGGTGCAGGGGTGCTAGGGGCTCCCATGGGCGTAGTGGGGGGAGCGTCTCCGGTAGTCCCGCCGGTGGTCGAGGGGGTCACAAGGAGCATATCGGACGGCACCGGTGATGCGGCGACGGGCGACGGGCGACGGGAAGTGCGGGAGATGGAGGTCTGCGGGTGCGTTTTCTTCCTCACTCGCGTGGGCGTCGCTGGTCTCGTAATGCGGGCGTGCAGCCTCCACCGGGTGTGAATACAGAGGTGGGGGACTGACTTGCTCCCTTGCCTCCCCCGCAGGAAACGCTGTTGAGATGTCGACCTCCTCGTCGTCGACCTCCTCGAAGGCGGCCTTGGGCGGCGATGGCGTGTGGGCCGGGCGAAAGGGCGTGTAGTCGGGCGAGGCAAGCTGTGGGGGGCTGGCGACGGGAGTAGAAGAGCGGGCGGGCACAATTGAGCGTGATGTGGGTACCTCGACAACCACTGCGAGGGACTTAGCGAGAATCACAAAGTCCCCCTTGTGCTGCTTCACCTCGCTCGCCTCGCGCTGCGCCGCCTGCGCGTGCTGCAGGGGCTCCTTCAGGCCCCGTGCGCTCCTCCTGCGCGCTCCCCCGTGCAGCGCCGGTGAGCTGCCTGTTTCTCGTTGTCGAGGCGGAGGAGGACGTTGCCGCTGGGCAGGCCGGATGTGGTGGCGTTGGTGGGCAGGGTGAGCGAGCTGACCAGGCTCTGCAAGGTCATGTTGCCCGGGTTGCGCAGGACACTGCTCGTCGAGGCGTGCGTGATGGGGACGCGTTCTCAACAGGGGTGCTGCACACAAGGGGCGGCGGACATGCTCAGGGCATGCTGGGGGGTGTGCTGGAGGGCAGGTAATGTGGAAACGCCGATGCAGGACCGCTCAGCCGTGTCGTCATTGTCTGAGGGGGCCATATTGTCTCCCTCAATCAGGAGCATGCTGAATCAGTTCTGGAGAGGCAGCGCGTCTGTATGTGCGCCAGGGCGGTCTGGAAGACTGCCAAGAGGTCGGGGGCGGCTAGGAGATGTGTGAGGTCAGCCATGGGGGGTAAGGCATGTGATGATGCTCCATTACAGAGGGTGCTGGGGACGCAGGGTGGTGCTGGAATGCAACTTGGCCAAAGAAGCACACACTCACAACGCCTAGGACGTGCGTGATCACGCAGAGACCTCGCGCACTGCCTCCTTCGTATGGACCTGGGGGTCAGTGACAATGTTTGGCTGATGTGCAGGCATTGGCCGAAAATACACCATTGAGACAAGCAAGGCTGATGCAAACCTGTCGCTGCCAGGGCCCGCTTGTTGCCGCCTAGACAACCCACTGCACATTGTCATTTGCAGCACACCAACCGCACACTAACAATGCTAGAGACAGAGTCAGTGTCAAGCTCACCTTCCGCCCGCACATTGCCCGCACCACATGCACTGCCGCTCTCCGTGGAGTTGGCCTCCTCGCCCACTGCCACACTGGCCTTGTACTGTACAGGGCATGGCAAAACATGCGCGCCAGCGAGCTGCGGCGGCTTGTCTGTGCAACGGACAGGGACGCAATCTGGCAAGCAACAGACCTTGTCAGCCCACTCGTCCGCGTGTGCATCAAGACGTGTGCACTTGTTTTTGTCAGTATGTAAATTGCCGCGGGCAAGTTGCTCACAGTCGAGGCGGGCCTGCTACTAAACTGTCTCCTCCTGTGCAAGTCACTTTGTCAAAGCTGCGCACGCCCTCACCATTCTGCCAGCTCTTCCACTCCAGCAGTGCATACAGTCGGGCACCACCAAGCTGATCACCCCGCTACACCGACCGCCCGCCATTTTGGCTGGGGCTGGCCTCCCGCCCGCCTTGCGTCCTCTCTCTCTCTCCTCTCGCTCCTCTTTCTGATGATGTAGAACCGGGTTCTGATGTGTTCGTGTCTTTTGTATCGTGTAGTGGAAGTGCAGCCCATCAAACCCGAGATTCGAGGTGAGAGAACTGAGAGACAGCACGCGCCCCTCACTTTGCGCGCCTCCAGCGCGTCGCCACCGCTTTCCCCTCACAACTTCGTCCCCTTCTCCCTCCTCCCTCCACGCCTCTGCTGCCTTGCTACTTGGTGTAGGCATCAAGGGTAGCAACAACTCCGTCCATGCTTCAGCAGAATCCCAGCAACGCGCTATGAAGCGAGAAAATGCCTCTGATCCGTGAAGCGGAAAACGCGAGGTCGACCGCCTCCTTCTCCCTCTCCCGCAACGCTCCCAGAGGCTCTCCTTTTCAGTGTACGTCAAGCTTGGAGTGGTAAGAAGCTCTCCCGAGGCAACCGACAGCCCAGCGAGGCTGGAGTGAGGAGGAAATTGCGTTCTCAAGGTGTTGATCGGTTAAGTGGGGTACGACTGTACACCTTACCTGCACCGTGCCCGCGGCCTCCACAGTGGCCTACTTCAGGATGCCCCTCTCGTGTTCCTGCTCCCCGTGTCTGACCTTGATGTCAAGACACTCCTCCCCAGACCTGGTGCACCCTGAGCCCGCGAACTCACGCACAACATCCATGTCAATGAGATAAAGGCGAAGGCGTTTGAGACACATCCAGGTGTTGTGCTTGTGAAAGCGAGGTTGAGGACTGAATGCTGCTGAGTCTGCTTGTCATTCTTCAAAACATCTGGGTCACTGAGCTTGAGGGGCTCCATGCAGCACTTGTTGAGTTGACCCCGCTCATGAAGCCAAGTTATGATGCAGGGAGGTAGTGCAAGAAGCGATGCGAGGTGCGGGACCATGATGCGAGGGTGAAGAGGCGGAGGAGCCTCTGAGCGGTACCACTCTCGCGCGGCGCTCTCAGACAGGGTCGCAGTAGAAACCTATGCCAAGGCAAAGGTGGCAGCCGCACGTGGGGGAGGAGGCGAAGAGGCGGCCACATCAGTGCGCCCCTGCCTGCCTGAGCAGCTGTGCCAGGTGGTGATGCAGCCATGGGACAGCTACAGCAGCTTGAGCAGCTTGTCCAGCCGGGACGAGCGCGAGTGGGAGGGGTGCAAGAGGGGAGACAAACATTGAGCTGGCTGTGTGCGACCCACCCAACCTCCCCCCCCCTTACGCAGCACAGCTCGGAGGCTCCCCTGCTGCAGAGGCCTCATCAGGGGTGATGGGTAGCTGTCTCAGCGCCATTCAGCAGTTTGAGAGCAACAACTGTGCACAGTGAGAGCAAGAATGGGCCAGGACAGATACCATGCCAGCTTGCCACGTGGCCCTCTCCCCCTCGACAGAACACCCCTACCATGCGTGCTGCACATGCAGCCGCACTCCTCGCCCACCTCTACCTTGCCTGTGCCTACTCAACCGCTACGGACGCGTGCGGTGCGTGATCGCCGCGAGGGGGAAAGGGAGCACTACCTCATCAATTGCCTGCTCCACACCCGTGACTGGGCAGGCCTGCGCTGGTGGTGCCCTAAGCGCAGCTTCCTGCCACTCATGATCCACCTCAGTCTGTGGCACTCAAGTTCACCGTCCTCGACTTCATCGCTCACACAATCACGGCGCGACTGACCCCCTTTGGGCGCGCTCTGAGCGGGACAACCTTGCCCACCTGACTGTCACCGCTGCCGACAAGTACTGTAACACCCACGCTGCAGGTCCATGCACAGCCTCTCGTGCACCTCCCATCACAAATATGCCTCCTCTGCCATTGGCTTGCCCGACACGCGCCACATTGTGTTTGTGCACTAAGTTCCTGATGAGTTTGAGGACACGCTGCTTGCGGCGCTGGACGTGGCGCAGCTAGAGCGCAAGGCAAGGTGGCCTGGCAAAGGCAAGGAGTGTCGGGCCAATGAAGGCAGTTTTGCAAATCCGGGGCATGTCAGCAAGCTCATGGGAAGAGCTCTGGCCCGGGTGGCGATACCACCTAAGCTGTGAAAGGGTGGCAGGAAGGAAGGGAAGGATGCACCTGGAGGAGGGGGTTCTGACCCTGGTGTCACAGGTGCAGGCGGCATACTGGGGGTACAGGAGCTTGCCCAGCAGGTTGTGCAGCAGCGCATATGGCACACATGGAGGCATGCAGTCTAGCATGAGCGAGGGGTGGTGCGGCATCCTGTCTTGTTCCCTAGTGGTTCCCTTTCTCCGCTTCTTGCTCAGGATGCCATACCCGCGATCACCAACTTGTTTCGCTCGTCACCGCCCTCCAGCTCCAGCTGTTCCTTTCTCCGCTAAGTCCCTTCTCTCGCTCTTCTCTCGAATGTTGCTCGAGCCCTTCCTCTTGCAGATCCTCCCGTGGCAAGAGCAAGGGCGAGGTGGACGAAGGGGAGCAGAGGTGGGGGTTCAGTGGTCGGGGGTCGTGCACCTCGCCACAGCTCCTCGTGCTCCCCCCTCTTCTTCTTTAGCCATCCCCCAGCTCTTCACTACCATTCGCTTGTTGAGTTCCCCTCCTCTCGCCCATCTGTTACTCCCTCGGCTGAACGTCCCCTCCGCATCACGCGGGAGGCAGATGGATGCCCGGCACAGGAATCAAGATCAGGACTTCATGTGGTAGTGCTCTCACAGCATGGATCTTTCTTTTGTGCAGTGGGCATTCTTTGGCATAATGCAGAGGAGATTGCACTCTGCAGCAGCTTCCCTTGCAGCGTGCAGGAGGGCTTTCCTGTATGGGCGGTCCTCTCCAGCGATAGTGGCCAGTGGGCAGACTGCCTTGCTCTCTCCCTCTCCTCTCTCTGACTGTGTGCTGACTGGGTAGTCCGTCGTCGGGCCTCACCTCCCTTGGATCCCTGCACGCCTCCATCTCTCGCGTCTGTGGGGAGCGAGAGCATTGCTGCAGCGACATGCTGTCCCCATTCTACCACGGAGTAGATCAGTTCACCGGTGTAACGGGGAGACAGTTCCTGCAGCAGGGAGCTCTCGCTAGCACACTCCAGAGAGACGGAGAGAGAGGTTGGATTCCAAGAGGGAGACGGGCGAGGGCGGTCTAGACAGGATCTACTAGCACCGCCACATACTCCCATCCGCAAGAAAAAACGAGCGCCGGCGAGTTGGAAAAGAAAAACGAGGCGCAGACTAGTGACCATGAGCCGGCGCGGGGAGGAGTAGAACAGAGAGTGCTCGGGTGTGTACAGTTTGCCAGCGGAGGGGCGGGGCTGGGGGCGGACGAGGAGGGTGGGAGGGGACGGGCCGACTAGCGGCGCGGGTTCTTGCCACGGTAACCACCGCGCTGGGCCGGGTACGGGCCAGCGCGGGCGGAGGGTGCGCCGGAGGCACACCCAGTCGCTGGTGTGCGCTGCTGGAAGCCGCCGAACTGCGAGCCGCCGAACTGCGAGCCGCCGAACTGGGAGCCCCCTGCCGCGGGCGGGGGGCCGCCGTACTGCGAGGGCGCGGCGCCGCCCTGGTAGGGCTGGCCGAACTGCTGGGTGCCGCCGAGCTGCTGCAGTCCTTGGTGGGTGAGCGGCGCCGCCTGAGCCGGGTGGAGGAACCCGAGCTCGCCGCCGTGGCTCATCACGTAGTTCGTGATGAACTTGTCCTGGGTGGACTTGGCCTCCTTCTTCTCGGCGGCGAGGTTGAGGCGGCCGCCGCCGCTCTTGACCCTCGCGCCCTCCTCGGCCCAGCGCTTGTCGACGCGGAGGCGGAACACCGACTGCCGGTGGTGGCGCCAGTGGCTGATCTCGACGATGAGCGGGTGGAGCGCGTCCTTCTTCGAGCCGTCCCTGGCCGTGTCGTAGGCTGCGAGCCAGAAGGGGAGGAGCCCGGAGGGGAGCATGTCGAGGTCGCGGTTCTGGGTCGCGGTTCTGAGGCCGTCGCGACGCTGGTCGCCCAGTAGATGTGCGCGTCCGAGAACGGGAACATGTCCTCGACGCCCTCCATCCGCGTCAATGTGGTGGACGCGGTTCGGGTCGCGACTGCGCTTGAGCGAGAGCACGACCCTGCCGGTGTCCTCAGGGAAGCCTGCCCCGCAGATCGTTGCGCACCACTCGAGGAGGCGGCGGACGTCCATGCACGCGCGGGTACTTGTACGGCTCGGACGTCGTCGTTGCCGCGCCCGCGATGTAGTCCTCGAGGATGTCGCCTCCGACGGGTGGGCGGCTTGGGACGTGGGCGGCGCGCGGGCGGCGCTGCCTGCGGGCGCCGGCCGGGTCGCGCTTGTACTGCGCGAGCGTCACCTTGTGGTCTCTTCTCACGCCGCGAGGGCGGAGGCGTGGTTCTAGGGCAGCGGTGTGCCACAGACGCCGCGGTCGGCGGCGCAGCTTGCCGTTGTTGAGACGGCGCCGATGTCGACTCGCAGGCGCGAGTGCCTCAAGCTCCTTGTTGAGCGCCGCCGCAGGCGCAGACGATGGCCGACACCTTGGTCGCCGCGCCGAGGCGCTGGCGCTTCTGGAGGTCCTCCGAGAGGTCGGGCGCTCATGTACCTGCGAGGGCGGTCTCGAGGTCGAGGATCGCCTCGGTTGCGCTGCACGCCTGTAGCCCGTGGAGGTGCTTTGGCATATCGCGCCTGGCACGCTACTGTGACGCCTGCACCAGGCGGGTGCTGGATGACGTCCGCCGCCCGCGAGGATGAGCTCGATGTTGCCCGTCGCGCTAGGGCGGAAGTGGGGGGCGAGGTCGGTGGTGTACCCCATCGGCCAGTCGTCCTCGCCCTTGACGAGGGCGAACGTGTAGCGCGTCTCGCTGTCGAGGGTGTTGCGCTCGAGGAGGAGCGAGGCGGGCCCAGTACGACGCGCTGCGCTTGATGAGGGGGTGGCGCGACGCCAAGTTGGCGATGGCGGGGATCAGGCCGTTCAGGATCATGTTGATCATGCACTTGTCCGCGGCGGCCCGGGGGGAGGACCCGATGGCGTACGCGCGCCACGTTGGCGTTTCGCGACCCAATTTCTTGCCTCGCTCGCGTTCGCCGTCTTCCAGACGTCTCCGACGGCGACGACGGCCTCAGCGACCCATTCCGAGTTGAGCGCGTCGTTGCCCGCCGAGACGGCGTCCGCACGGACCTCGACGGTGCCGCCGATGGGGATAACGAGCTCGGCGATGCGCTCCGCGAGCGAGGAGCTCGGCATCTCCGTCTTGATGCCGAGGTGGCGGATGTAGGACGCCTCGTCCTTGTTGCGCTTGTCGTAGATGGGCGGGAGGCCCGCGAACGGGTGAAATGCGTCGTTTTTGAGGGTGCGGCTGGTCTTCCAGGCGATCGACGACTCGAGCCCGGGGAGCTGGGTGGGCGGCAGCATGCTCTTGTCGTGGCGCATGGCGTCCTTGGCGGGGCGGCCGGACATGACGGGCGGCGCGGGAGGGGCGGGCGGTGCGGATTTACTGCGTGCCCGTAGCGTGTGAGCTGGGGCGCAGAGGGGGCTCGGGAGAGGGAACGAACCGCTTGAGGGAAGCGATCTCGTTGGACAGGAGCTTGATGCGCTGGCCGAGGAGGTCGCGGTCGAGGAGCTTGAGCGTGGTCTGCTCGGGGTGACGATGCATGGTGCGGGGTCAGCGCTAGGTCCGCTGGAGGATGGAGTCGAGGGCAGGCTCGCCTTGAGCTCAGCGAGGGAGGGTTCGTCCGAGGGGGACGGGCTGGGTGCGGGCGACAGCGAGGGGTCGTCTGCGGGCTCAGGCTGGGCGGCGGCTGGCTGCGTGATGGTCGCTGGGACGCTTGGGGACGATGCGTGAAGCGGATCCGCGAGGGGGGAAAGCGGAGGAGAGCCGCGTTCGCGCTCGAGAGGAGCGTCGGGGAGGGTCCGCGGAATCTCCCCGGGGCGGTCCGTGCGTGCTCTGGGGGCGTGGAAGCTGTCGCTCTGCTCAAGGTGAGCGTTCCCTGGTCTGCTCGCGCTCGCTTCGGTGTTTTGCGTCGCGAGGAGGGCCGCGGGAGGAGCGAGTTCATCAGTTGAGAACTCGACTAGGAGCGGGGCGGTGGCTTCGTCCTCGCTGGGGAATTCGCTGGCTTCTGACGGCATGATGGGCTCGTCCCACGCAGCAAAGTACTCCTCCAAGGTAGGGAGAGGGCACTCCGCGACAAAGGGGTCGTCGGCAGGGAACACCACGAGCTTGAGGCGGTTGGCGTGGACGCGGCTGGCCAGCGCTTTCCCGGAGTTGGGGTCATCCAGCCAGAACGTGACGTTCGTGGCGTGCGGGTCCGAGATGGACAGGTCGGGGTTGACATCGGATGCTCGAGCGACGATGCGGAACGGGCCCTTCCACTCCTGCTGGAGCTTGTGGTTGAGCTGCATCGTAAGGTGCGATGCGTGGAGCCAGACAATGTCACCGCGCTTGAGCTCGCTGGAGAACGCTGCTGGTGTGCCACGCAGAGCGGCTGCGTTGCGGGCGTCCGCCTTCTCCTTGCGACGGCCTTGGTTCCGCATGATCGTCGCGAGGGCGTCGTCTGCTCGTCCTTCTGCTGCTGCTGCTACCAGGGTAGCTTCTAAGCGACGGTCGAGGGTTGCGTCGAGCGCTTCCGCGAGGAGTTTGTCCGTTGGGAGGAGCGGCGAGGGGCGAGGTCCGACGGCGGTACTTGTGGAGCTGACGACCCGATTGTTGAGCTTGTCGACTGTTGGCTGTAGGAGGGCTGGCCACTTCCGGTTGGCTCGTCGCTCTCGGTAGGCGCGCAGATCCGCTCGAGGGCACGGATGATCGACGCGTTCGACCTCTCGACCAGGCCGTTCGTGTTCGGCGAGTACACCGGCGTAGTGCGTCGTTCCACTCCCTGCTCGTCGCAGAACGCGTTTACTTCCTTCGAGTTGAGGTGCGAGCCGTTGTCGGAGAGGAGGACTGTCGGGGTACCGAAGCGGGAGAAAAGGTCGGAGAGCGCGGAGATCGTCGCTGCCCCGTTGTCCGCCTTGAACTTGTATGCCCAGGTGAAGCGTGAGAAGTAGTCGACGATGACGAGAACGGACTTGAAGCCGCTCGTGCGGGGGAGCGAGAGGTAGTCCATTGAGAGGAGCTGCATCGGCGCGAGCGACGTGATCGGCCGGAGCTTCGAGCGGAAGACCTGGCGCCTGAACTGCTGACATTGGACGCAGCTCGCGATGGCTTCCGTGATGGAGTCCGCCATGTTTGGCCAGTAGAAGCGGGAGAAGAGGTGCGCGAAGATGCGATCCCGCCCTGCGTGAGCGACTTGCTCGTGCGCCGAGAGGATGAGTGCGCGCCTCTCGCGCTCAGGGATGCACTCGCGGCCGACGGCATGTTCGTTGCATGTCTTCCCGAGCGTCCCGTCGTCGCCCACGAAGTACGCGCGGGCTCGGCGGCGGAGCAGCCCTGCTTGTGCCGGGGTGGCGTCCGCTGGAGGCTGGAGCGTGAGCAGGAACTCCACCATGTCTCCTCGAAGCGAGTCCTCAGGGCCTTCCCTTGTCATCGGACTCGAGGAAGAATGCCGAAAGGCGACGTCGAGGTGACGCAGGTCGGCCTTCCCAAGTTGAGGGGATGTCCGCGTCTCTTCGACGTAGTCTGTCCACGATGGAGGGATGGTGCACTCGGGAGAGACCTCGTCCGCGCTCTCCGGCGTGTCCTTGCGGCGGGAGAGCTCGTCTGCTGCAGCATTGAGCTTGCCCGGGCGGTGGGTGAACTTGATGATGTCGTGCCCGAGGATGTACTCGCGCCAGCGCGCGTGCGCAGGCGAGACGTTCTGGAGCGAGAGAATGTCGGCGAGGGCCTGGCAGTCGGAGACGAGCTCGAGGGGCCGCCCAAAGACGTAGGGCTTGAACTTCTCGAGGGCCCACTTGACGGCGACGAGCTCGAGTAGGAACGCGGAGTAGCGTTTCTCGGCCGATTTTGTTGCCTTGGACGCGAACTCGATGGGATGGACTGCCTCGATGATTTGTCCCGTCTCCGGGTGCTCGGAACGGAAACGCTGCGAGAGGACCGCACCGAGGCCGAGGATGGAGGCGTCCGTCTCGATAATGAAGGGGAGGTCCCAGTCCGGAGCCCGGAGGACGGGGAAGGACGGAGGGTGCGGCGGATATCGTCAAGGCCGCCTGGGCGTCCCGTCCCACCTCCAGTCGGGGGACGTTCGAGCAGCTTCCTTGTACGCCGCGCGCGGCGTCGCCGTTCGCATTCTTCGAGGTCCGAGATCTTGACGCCCCGTGAGGGACTGGAGCGGGCTGTCCTGGGCGAAGTTCTTGATGGCCGGCGGTTGATGAAGCGGAGGACTTCGTGCGGGTTCTGGGGCGTGGCCATTCCACCACTGCTTGCACCTTCGCCTTGTCGGGCTGGACGCCCTCCTTCGAGACGTGCGAGCCGCACCAGACGAGAGAGGATGCAAAGAGCTGGCATTTCGCCGGGTTCAGCGAGAGCTTGTGCTCCCTGCAGATCTCGAGGATGCGGCGGATGCTCGCGAGGTGCTCTTCGAAGCTGTCTGAGGACGTCGCGAGTTCGTCCATCCAGGCCTCCATTGTCTTGCCGAGCTCGTCGCGGAACGCGGTAGAGACGAGCTCGCAGAACGCGGCGGGGGCGCCTTTCAGGCCGAAGGGCATGCGCTTGTAGGCGTAGTAGCCGCGATCTTCCACTGCAAACGTCGTCTTGAGGACGTCCTCCGGCTCGATCTCGATGGCGAAGTAGCCCGAGTGCATGTCGAAGCATGAGTAGTACTTCTTGCCAGAGAGGTTGCCGATCTTGGCGTTGAGGTCGCCGGTGGGCCAGGACGCGCCGACGGTGGCGTCGTTGAGGTCGAGGAAGGCGTGGCAGAGGCGCCACTTCTTAGGCTTCGCGGCTTCGGCGGGGAACTCGTCAAGCTTCTGCTCGACCCATCCGTGGAGCTCCTGCTCCGACTTGGCGATGGACTCTTCGAGGGCGCGGAGGAGCTCATCGCGGGACTTGGGTTGGACGGAGAGGTCCTTCTTGGGCGCGACCTTGTTGTGCGACACCCAATTCACGTCGTCGTAATGGACCTGGACGACGACGCCGGCAGCCACGAGTTTGTCGATCTGCTCGTAGAGGAAAGCTTTCTGCTTGGGGTTGTTCGTCGGGTGGTGACGGGCGCGAGTAGGGACAGCACCCGGAGTGGGGATACGCATGCGGACGGTGTCCGTTGCCTTGACGTCCTCAAGGGAGAACGCGAACTGGTCGGTGAACTCATCGAGGAGCGAGTTGACCGAGTCCCTTTCCTCCGCGGAGAGGTTGCTGTTTTCGTCCCCGATCTGCACTACTCGACGGACTTCGGCCCGTCTTGCTGCGAGCGGGTCCTCCTGCGCGTCCTTCTCGCCCGGCTCCATGTAGGCGTGGATGATGGGCTTCGCGTTCCACTTCTGCGTCATTTCGAGCCAGGAGGGATCGACCGGGAGGGACGGGCGGGCCCACCGCTCGAACTCGTCGGCGTCGTTCGTCGGCTCGATGCTCCTCCAGAACTCGCTCGTCGCGTCCTCGTTGTCGAGGTGCCGGAGTACGCGTTCGACTTCCTCTTGGCTCAGGAAGGCCGGCCCCGGACGAGGGGAGATGGTGAGCCTCGGGTGGAGGTGAGCTCATGCGCCACGCCGCGCCGCAGGAGGGCTGCGATTTTCTGCGGGTTGTCCGGCCCAGGGCTGCGCCTGAGAACGGCAGCTGGACGACTCGTTCCTCCGCTTAGGTCCAGGAGGCCATCGTCCTCCGGGAGGGGCGTAGCGCTGCCGTCGCGAGGAGCGAGTGTGGCCGGGTTTGCTCATGCTTGTCAAAAGGACGGCGGGGAGAGGGACGACTCGAGGTGAGGTGTGCGCGCGACGTCGGCGCGAGGGCATCGGCTAAGGCTCCGCCTTTGGGGACGGAGGTGAACTCGGCGCCGTCTTCGGGTTCTCGTTCCACAGACGGCCCCATCTGCCCGGGATGGACGTCTTGTGCATGAGGCAGTCGACCTCGTAGAAGTGGATGGCGCCGACTTGCGACTTCCATGGCTTGCCCAGGAGGAGCTGGAAGGCGCCGCCGGAGTCGAGGATGCGGAACCGGACGATCTCTTCGGAGAGCCCGACTTGGAGGCGGATCGTTGTGAGTCCGACGAGGCGTTGGACCGAGTTGTTCGCTAGGCGGATGCCTGACGCTGCGGGGGCGTCTTCCCGTTCCAGCTCGAGGTCGTGCGCCCAGCTGTCAAACCAGGCCGCCCGCCACGACGTTGCACTCGGCTCCATCATCGACTGTGACAACGACGTCCGCGAATCGTTCGGGGCCTTTTGCGCGGGCGCGGTGCTTGAAGAGCGCGCCGACTTTGGCCTTCTCAAGCGTGGACGAGAGGTCCGCTGGAGGTGCGTCGGGGGCTGGCGCTGTCGCGAACGCCGCTTGCGTTCATTCGTCGCTTCGTTGTGCGGTCGGACGTTGAGGCGGGCCTTGCTCCGCTCCGGCTGCACTCCCTCTGCTCGGAGGTTGCAGTCGCCGCTACTTGCCTCGTCTGCTGGCCTTGGGAGCTGGAAGGGAGCTCGAACTCGTCGTCGTCGCCGATGTCGTCCACCGGGAGTGGGGCGAAGCGATTCGGCGTCGCGATGTTGGGCTGGGTGACCGAGGTGGTCCCGAGCGACGCGGGAGCTGGAAGGAGCTCAAACTCGACATCGTGGGTACTGGCTTCTTCGGCGGGGCGGTTCTCCGCCCCGTTCCGCTGCCCATCGTCCTCCGTCCCGTCGCTGTGTGGAGGGGAGCCGGCCTGAGCTGCCTGCTCTTCTGCTCCTGGGGGTCCTTCTGCGCCGGTCTCCTCGCGTTCCGCCTCCAGACTCGCTTCGTCGGGTCTCTCCTCCGGGGTTGGGGAGGGCTCAGGGGAGGTTGCCGGAGAGGGCGGGATGGGGGGCTCATCGAAGAGAGGTTCAGGTTCGGGGGACGTCGGCGCCGGGGAGGGCTCGACGTCGCCTGCCGCGTTGTACAACACTGCACATGGTATGGGGTCGTTTACAAGGGTATCGGTGATGGAGACGGCAGGGCGTTGTACAGGTTTCCTCCAGTTGGACTCAGCTCTCCGTGCCCAGGTGTCGTAGCGCGAGGAGGCTTGGGATTTCCAGGAGTCAAAGCTACAGACGAGGGGCGCGAGGGAGACTACGATGGGGCCGAGGTCCGGAAAGGAGGAAGGGGAACGAAGGAAGGAAGTGAGTCCGGTGCTGAGCAACCGCGACGCCGACTGGGGCTCGGTGGGTATGACTTCCTGCTTCGTTGGTGCGCCGCCGGAGAGTCCTTCGTCGTCTCCGGCGGCTGCTGCACTGAAAAAGACCGTGGTGGGGGGCGCGTCCGCGTGGTCAAGGGCGAACGCGCTTAGTCTTTTCCCGGCATGGCGTTCTCGGCGGTGAGGTCTGGGTAGAAGAACTCGGCGTGGTCTGCCATGAGCTCGTCGACATCGCCGATCAGGTTGACCGCTTTCGACTCGTTGTTGAGCCACGAGGGTCCGCGACCGCCGCGAGAGCGAGCCTCGATGGTGCGCCAGAGGCGGCGGTAGTTGCGCTCGGCGAGCGGGACCGGGTTCAACGAGGAACACTCGGACGCGATGTGGCCCTTGTGTCCGCAGCGGTGGCAGGCTGTGCTCGGGACGGAGAGCGTGCCCGGCGTGAGCGGGAACTTGACCGACAGCGGCGGCGTGAGGCTTGGGTGTGCCTTGATGAACGACACCACTGCCTTCTTGTAGTTCTCCTTGCCGTCGGCGGTGTCCTCGAAGGTGAGGGGGTGGTGCGCCTGCGCGATGGAGAGGCCCCGCAGCTCGTTATTGCGCGAGTCGCGCCAGTAGTGCGGCAGCGACGTCTCGTTGTTGCGCGGGAGGTCCGTCGCGAGCGGGGAGCTGACCGGCGTGGACTGCTGCTGCTGCCGCTGGGGCTGCGCCGGCGGGTAGGTCGCGCTGCGCTGCAAGTTGCCGCGCGCTTCGCCAACGATATGGCGGAACCTGCGATCCTGCTCTTCGATCTCCTGCTCGTGGCGGGTGAACGCGTCCTTGGAGATGGTGCTGATGGCTTTCAGCACCTTCATCGTGTCCTTGCGGTCGTCCATGCTGAGGATGACGTATGGCGCGAGCCAGTGCGGGAGGTGCTTCATGGCGGAGGACGCGAAGTACCACCCGCTACGTCCCTCCGCGAAGGATTCCGCCTTGGTGAGGACCTCGGAGAGCGTACTGATGCAGGCGAGACTGGGTCGCCCTGGTCGTTCTCATGCTTGCGGGACCAGTCGAACGTCTGAGCGACTTCGTCGAAGCGCTGCAGCGTCTGCTCCTCGGTCTCGAGCACGATCGCCGAGATAAGCACGATCGCCGAGATGGCGGCCTTCGCGATGCGCAGGTGGTCCTCCCACGGGGTGTCCTTGCCGCGGATCTGGTCGCTCATGCAGGCGATCCTGAGCATCTCCCTGGGGGACAGGGCGGGCTTCTCGTTGCCGGGAGGTCCGGTCTTGTACTCCTTGACCCACTGTGGGGTGCTCTCGTAGATGCCGTAGATCTGGCGGATGAGGTCCGTCTCGCGGGTCGTCTTCGAGATCTTGACAGCCGCTGCTGCCTGGAGGATGCGGGAGACATCACGTTGCATCTGCAGCTCAGTGGCTACCGTCGACGGCGCGGACGAGGGGTCCGGCAGGGGTTGCGTCGGGATCTCGCGCAGGGCTTCGAGACGTCCCCTCACGAAAGCGCGGACGTGCTGGAGCGACGCGCGTGCCTGAGTGAGCTCTGCAGGCGACGCCGTGGACGAGAGCTTGCCGATGGTCGTGATGCTCGCCGAGATGGACGCATCACTGACCGCTCCGAAGGCTGCGCCGACGGCGAAGAGGACGTCCGAGATGGAACTGTCATTCGCAATGGCCGTCTCCAAGGACTGGATAACTGATTCGAGGCGATCCAGCTCTGCGGCGTGCGGGTGCGCGCCGGGCGGGACTTGGTGGGCCATGAGGGCGGCTAACCGGGGAAGGTGAGGTGAAGGAGGAGGTGGTTTGGGTGTAGCGGGGCGAGCCTGGAGGGGGCTGTGCTGGGTACGCTGTCAGTAGACCGCGTTGCGGAGGAGTGCTGGGAGGGCGGGCGGGTGTGGAGGGGGAGCGGGAGGGGAGGGGAGCGAGGGGGTGGGGGAGCGGGAGGTCCGCTGGTTGTTGAGGTTGAGGTTGAGGGGGATGACGGAGATGCCGGATGTGGTGGATTTGGCGGGCAGGGCGGTACGAGCTGGTGTAGGTGGGGCTGGGGCGGGCGGGAGCCAGAGGCGGGAGGTGGAGGCGGTTGGCTGGGTGACGGGCGGGGTGCGGGGGCGGAAGGCGTCGGTGGGCTGGGTGTTACTGAGTGCGGTGTTGCTCTGGAAGCTGAAGGGAAGGGGCTCGGGGCGTGGGGGCAGGCTGTCGAGGGGGTTCGGGAGGAGGCATGGCAGCGGCGGCTCGGGCTACCGTGGTGGGGGATGGATGCTTGTCGGTTGTGGTAACGGCGTGCTACGGTCGGATTGAGGGTCGTCTGAGCGCATGGGGCGGGGCATGCACCGGGGAAAAAGTTGGTCGGGGGGGGGGGACGGAGGCGCTGCTGGACTGTCGCGAGGACGCCATGTGTAACGGGGAGACAGTTCCTGCAGCAGGGAGCTCTCGCTAGCCCACTCCAGAGAGACGGAGAGAGAGGTTGGATTCCAAGAGGGAGACGGGCGAGGGCGGTCTAGACAGGATCTACTAGCACCGCCACACCGGGGTAGAGATGGGTGATCAGATGTACTCAGGAAAGGCAAGGGCAAGGGGGCTAACGTGGGGAGGGAGGAGGGCTGAGGGGGAGGCAATGCCAAGGCAGGCGCAAAAAGGTAGTGCAGGGGCAGGCCAGCAGGGCAAAAGGATAGTTTTAGCGTATCCTGGTCTCGAGATCTCAATCCAGTGACTTTCGATCCGCGTCCCCTTTATGAATGGAGCCCAACCCAGCTGCAGGCGCACCAGCAACAGAAACGAGTGGCACGGTACGCCTGTTGGATGGCTCAGAAGGAAGGAAGGACTTTATTCGGCGCTAGAGAGGAGTGGCTGGGCAGCAGCTTGAGAACTGCCTGCTTTCCTTACGCGATGTCACCTCACTTCTTCTCACCTCTTGCGCTGTCGCTTTCCAGACAGCACTATGCTACGCACAGTGCACTTGAGCTCTTTGACTTTGCCACAGGGGTCATTCAGCAGAGCTGTTGCGTGCATACTTTTCCCCTGGTTTTCTGTCACCTCACCTCATCACTGTCTTCTCAGGCCCATGCTGCAACATACACAGGTCTGCCAGTGTATGTACAGCAGGACTTCTCAGGTGTTGCAGGAGGAGCTGGCGGGCAGAGGGATTGGCGCGGTAAGGGGCCCACCCAGAAAAGGGGCGGGGCGGGGTTTCAGTCAAGTGGAGCTATAACAACATGTGCTCGATTCCACAGTGGGAGGCTGAGGGCAAAAAGAGGGGCTGGGTGGGAAGGGAGGGTCGCTGGGCCAAGGGCCAAAAAGAAGGCGGGTTCGGGCAGTGGGGCGGTAACACAGGTCTCCCTTACACTGTGGGGGTATGAAGGCAAAAAGGGGGAGCTGGGGAGGTGAGCAAGGAGGGCAAAAATGAAGATGTAGCGTCTCCTGGTCTCGATCCAGGGACTTTCGGGTCACTTCCGCGCTGCTGCACGGTGGAGTATGAGCCCGACGAACTGCCAACACTGTGGGGGTATGAAGGCAAAAAGGGGGAGCTGGGGAGGTGAGCAAGGAGGGCAAAAATGAAGATGTAGCGTCTCCTGGTCTCGATCCAGGGACTTTCGGGTCACTTCCGCCCTGCTGCACGGTGGAGTATGAGCCCGACGAACTGCCAAGCTGTTCCAAGACGCTGAACTGGTTGTAGAGGGAAGCCAAGAATGCCCCCAAGGGCTGACTCGGACCCCTGCCTTGTGCGCGTGCTGTACCTGCAACCTTGTCTCCCTCTTCCGACGGTGCTGCTCTACCCCTCGGCCAGATCTCAGAGCGTGCAAGAGGCGGAAAGGGTTCTGTTCAGAGTGACTCGCCCCAGCCAAGATGACAAGCGCAGAGGACGGTGACAGCGCAAGTTGACCCTCTCCGCCACCTCGCCTGCCCTACCCTCCTCGGTACTCGCCTCGAACTGCCAAGCTGTTCCAAGACGCTGAACTGGTTGTAGAGGGAAGCCGAGGATGCCCCCAAGGCTGACTCGACCCCTGCCTTGTGCGCGTGCTGTACCTTCAACCTTGTCTCCTCTTCCGACGGTGCTGCTCTACCCTCGGCCAGATCTCAGAGCGTGCAAGAGGCGGAAAGGGTTCTGTTCAGAGTGACTCGCCCAGCCAAGATGACAAGCGCAGAGGACGGTGACAGCGCAAGTTGACCTCTCTCCGCCTCACCTCGCCTGCTCCCTCCTCCTCACTCGCCCTCGAACTGCCAAGCTGTTCCAAGACGCTGAACTGGTTGTAGAGGGAAGCCGAGGATGCCCCAAGGCTGACTCGACTCTGCCTTGTGCGCGTGCTGTACCTGCAACCTTGTCTCCTCTTCCGACGGTGCTGCTCTACCCTCGGCCAGATCTCAGAGCGTGCAAGAGGCGGAAAGGGTTCTGTTCAGAGTGACTCGCCCAGCCAAGATGATGCGCGAGAGGACGGTGACAGCGAGTTGACCTTCGCCACCTCGCCTGCTCCTACTCCTCCTCGGTACTCGCCCTCGAACTGCCAAGCTGTTCCAAGACGCTGAACTGGTTGTAGAGGGAAGCCGAGGATGCCCCCAAGGGCTGACTCGGACCCCTGCCTTGTGCGTCCTCTTCCGACGGTGCTGCTCTACCCTCGGCCAGATCTCAGAGCGTGCAAGAGGCGGAAAGGGTTCTGTTCAGAGTGACTCGCCCCAGCCAAGATGACAAGCGCAGAGGACGGTGACAGCGCAAGTTGACCTTCTCGCTCACCTCGCCTGCTCCTACTCCCTCCTCGGTACTCGCCCTCGAACTGCCAAGCTGTTCCAAGACGCTGAACTGGTTGTAGAGGGAAGCCGAGGATGCCCCCAAGGGCTGACTCGGACCCCTGCCTTGTGCGCGTGCTGTACCTGCAACCTTGTCTCCCTCTTCCGACGGTGCTGCTCTACCCCTCGGCCAGATCTCAGAGCGTGCAAGAGGCGGAAAGGGTTCTGTTCAGAGTGACTCGCCCCAGCCAAGATGACAAGCGCAGAGGACGGTGACAGCGCAAGTTGACCTTCTCGCTCACCTCGCCTGCTCCTACTCCCTCCTCGGTACTCGCCCTCGAACTGCCAAGCTGTTCCAAGACGCTGAACTGGTTGTAGAGGGAAACCGAGGATGCCCCCAAGGGCTGACTCGGACCCCTGCCTTGTGCGCGTGCTGTACCTTCAACCTTGTCTCCCTCTTCCGACGGTGCTGCTCTACCCCTCGGCCAGATCTCAGAGCGTGCAAGAGGCGGAAAGGGTTCTGTTCAGAGTGACTCGCCCCAGCCAAGATGACAAGCGCAGAGGACGGTGACAGCGCAAGTTGACCTTCTCGCTCACCTCGCCTGCTCCTACTCCCTCCTCGGTACTCGCCCTCGAACTGCCAAGCTGTTCCAAGACGCTGAATTCGATGCAGAGGACACTCGTGGGTGCAGCCATGTCCAGCAGGGCGACCCACCCTTGCGCAGAAGCACCCCCGCTCCCCTCTGCGCTCTCTCTCCCCCTGCTCTCCTCGCTGCCAGCCCTGCCCCTGTCACCTGCCCACTGCACGCTATTCTGCAGCACGCTCGAGGCACCTCCGCTTTGACAGCTGAGCTCGACGCGGCTACTCCCTCGCAGGCGAAAGCCCCCTTGCCCGGCTCACTCCTCCCAGCCCTCCCAGCTCGCCCACTGCACAACTCGCCCGACACTGCCAAGCTCCAACACGTCCCAGAAAGAGCACAGGCTGCCATTGGAGCAAGACAGACGATCTAAACAGATACCCGCATCTGACACTGGGGGGCCGACATGACTAGAAACTCACCTCAAGGCTCTGTAGGCAAAGAGGATGCAAGCCCCTGCATATTGACGGGGATGCATGACACTAGGCCCCTGCACGGCAGGTGTGTATTACCTCCGAACGTGGGTCATTTGGTTCGTACCGGGTTCAAGAAGGTCAACTGCGCAGGGACGGCCTGCCCCTTTCCCCCCTCGCGCTGTGAGGGCCACTGAACACATCTCATATGAGAGTCCCGGGGCAAGGAGCAGCTGCAGTGCATGATCACAAAGCCTCCTCTTGCATCTCTTTGCACTGGCAGGTTGTGACTGCACACCATTAGCGACACTTTCAATACAAGCATCAGTGGTTTAGTGGTAAAATTGGGCATTGCCAGCTTACGCTGAATTGCCTAGCCCCGGGTTCAATTCCCGGCTGATGCATTTTTGCCAGTCATCGCCACTGCGCTTTCTCCGGAGTCAGGTTCAGCAAGGCCCATTCTCTCTTTTGTGCCAGTCTGAAAGCGCCCCTACAGCGCTGTTACAACACTCCGCTTTGCACAGCGCGGAGTAAACGGAAGCGGAGTATTCTCCCCTTTCACCAGAACTGCCTCCCGTTGACCTCCCGCAAACAGCATAAGGGGATCTCAACCGCCGCCACAGCATGCACTCGTCTACAATCTATGCCGCCACCCGCCGCCCGAAGATCCCCCGCATCGCCTCCGCCCCCACCGCACTGAACGCCGCCGTGCGCTCCTTCTCGCGCTTCTCCGCCCCAACCTCCGCCTTCTCCACCCCCGCCGTGGGCGCGCCTTCGATCGCGGCAGAAGCGGGCGCGGGGGGCGCCGCGCGGAGGAGCTCGCGCCAGAGCATGCGGACGGGGGGGAGGACGTGCGCGGGCGTGTCGAGGAGGATGGCCGCGCCCCCGACAGCGGCCTTCTTCGCGCCCACCTCCTCCTCCCGCGGCTCGTCGCCCGCGCGCGCCTTGCCCTTCCCCTTCGCGCCCGCCGCCGCCGCCGCCGCGTCCGTCGAGCCAAAGATCTCGTCAAAGAGGCCCGCCTTAGCCCCCGCAGGCTGCGGCAGCGCGCTCGCCGCGACGCTCCCACCGCTGATCGCCGCCGCGCCGAGGAGCGAGACAGCGCCCTGGGCGTCGGCCGCCGCGAGGGAGACGCTCTCCGCCGTGGGGGAGGAGCTCGAGGTCGAGGGGAGGGGGAGGAGCTGCCGCGGCGCGAACGGCAGCGGGCGGGTGTACGCCTCGGTGCCGGACGCGAGGACGTAGAGCAGCGCGGGAGCGTCGCCGGTCGTTGCGCCGGCGGCGGCGGCGGAGGAGGAGGTCGACGCGGCGGGGGCGTCCTCCGTGCCGAGGAGCGCGGCCGAGCCCGGCGCGACGGCGAGCGTGGCGAAGTCGATGCTCGTGGCGGACGTTTCTACTCGTGCACAGAGAGAGGTCAGCCACCGGTCTGAAGAGAGAGGAAAGGAGGGAACGCACCCTCGAGGGTGAGGAGGTCCCACGCGAGGCTGCCCCTGCTGCCAGCGACGACGAGCCCGCTCCCCTCCCTGTCCACAAACGCGACGTGCTTCGGCCTTCCCACGCTCGTCGCCGGGAACGAGTGAATGAGCGCGCCCATCGCGACGCTCCAGAGCGTGACAGCGCGGAGGTGCGCCACGGCAAACATGCTCCCGTCTGCGCTCCACGCGCTCGCGACGGGGGCGCTCGCGCGGTGCGTCAGCGCGGCGCGGCACGCCCAAGCGTGCGAGGGCGTCGGCGCCCAGACTTTGATGAGCCCGTCGGTCGAGGTCGTCAGGAGAAGGGGGGAGGTCGGCGACGGCGAGAAGGACAGCGAGGTGATCGGGGCGTCGTGCGGGCGGTCGATGCGCGTCGAGAGGGTGAACCTGCGTGCAGGCTCTCGTCAGCTCATGGAGACCCAGGAGATTGAAGGGAGGGAAACACACGACTCAGCGTCGGCCTTCTTGCGCCACAGCTTGAGCTGCCTGACGGGTGCGAACCCCTCGCGCGTCCATGAGTCGACCGTCGCCATCCAGTACTCGCCGGTCTTCTCCCGCGCCGAGAACGCGACGCGCTCGACGCGGGTCGGCTCGAGCGGGCGGTCGAGGTCCGCGCCCGTGACGCGGTTGCTCGGCGCAACCTCGAGCTCGAGGAGCGCGGCGTCCGCCGTCGGGGAGTAGAACTGCAGCGAGGAGGGGTGGCCTGCGGGGAGGACGAGCGCCGAGGTCGAGGGGTCGAGCGCGAGCGGGACGGGCGCGTCGACGCGGGCGGGCGCGAACGTCGGGCGCGAGGAGGCGTCTGCGCGCGAAGCAGAACCTATCAACACGAGCACGAGATGAGGGAAAGCACGCGCACGCACCAGCCTTGAGGCCCGAGATGGTCTTTACGATCTTGAGGCGCTGGCTGCCGACAAAGACGACGCTTCCGTCGGACAAGCGCGCGGCGACCTGCTGCTCGGGGTTGTCGACCGTGCCGTCGAGGACCGTGAGGGTGACGACGGGGGCGCCGAGGCGCGGGACGTACTCCTGGTGGCCGCTGTGGAGCTGCCACAGGACGAGGACGGCCTCCTGCCCGCCCGAGAGGAGGTACGCGCCGTTGGGCGTGAACGCGAGCGCCGAGACAGCGTGCGCGTGCCAGTGCAGGACGCTCGTCGACGGCGCCGGGGCGCCCGCCGCCGCGTCCGCGCCGAGGACGTTGTACCAGAGGCGGATCTGACCGCGTGTGTTGCCCGTCGCAAAGTAGTTCTCGCTCGGGTGGAACGCGATGGTCGTGAACGCCTCGTCGTCCGCGGCGGGGACGCTCTGGGTGAAGCCGCGCTGAATCTCGGCCGTCCGCGCGAGGTTGACAGCGGCGGGGTTCAGGCTCGCGAGGACGGCGCCGTCGTGCGAGAGGGCGAGGGCGCGGACGACGCGCGGGGTCGCGAGGCGGACGCGGCGCGCGGGCTGGACGGGCGTCGAGGGGTCGGCGGCGGCGGCGACACCGTCGATAGTGACCTTGGCCGCCCGAAGCGAGACGAGGTAGACGCTCGCCTCGCCGGCGACGGCAGACGCGGTACCGAGGGCGACGTAGAGCTGGTCGGGGAGGGCGGCGTTGGCGACGGCGTGGAGGACAGGCGCGCCGAGCTCGAGGGTGCGGAGGAGGCGGCCATCGAGGTAGTCCCAGAGGCGGACCTTGCCGTCTGTGGCGGCGACGACGAGCTGGCGCGGGTTGGACGGGGACAGGAGGACGGCCGAGACAGTCGCGCGACGGAGGGACGCCGCGTTCGACGAGGAGGAGGGGTTGGAGTAGGGGCGGATCGAGAGGGTCGACATGAGCTGGGTGGTCGTGACCGAGTAGACCTTGACCGCTGCTCCCGAGGCGACGAAGGCGTAGCTGCAGGGCAGGCGTCCATGCGGTCAGCTGGGCACGCACGTACGAGGGAGGCGAGGAAGGCGGTGCTCACGAGCCATCGTGGGTGAAGACGACGGGGCAGGTTGCGGCCGCCTGGTCTGCGAGGGGGAGCCAGTCGAGGGTGGTGCTCGTGGCGGCAGCAGCGTCGTGGCTGTGCTCGTGCGAGGCGGGGCCCTTTTCCTGCGAGGCGAGGTCGCGGCGGATGAGGTTTCGCTCGTGCTTGTTGAGGCGCTGGCGGGGCGGGCGGGGTGCGGGCTGCGGCGTTGGAGCAGCTGCGGTGGCCATGGCTGCACTCGTTCGAGCCAGGGAGCAGTCGAGACGCGAGACGAGGGGCGGCTCCTTGCTCGAGCTCGACTCCGCCGCGGTGAGGGGTGCATGCACTCGTCGCTCCTCGCTTGCTCGCGTGCAAGGGCTGCATGACTGCAGGGATGGCTGTCTCGCCTGACCGCCCTCCGCCTGCGCCCTCTCTCCCCGACTACGTGCGCCCCTCCCCTCGCCGTCCTCATCGCCCTCCCCACACCGGCTCACCCCTCCCTCCCCATCCACCCGCGCAGAAGCTCGCAGAGAAGCTCGGACAGGGCGCATTTGGATCCGTATACAGGGTGCGCACCCCTCGCGGGCTCACGCGCGACGAGACGGCGCGCTGACAGCCTCCCCCCGCCCGGACCCCGTCCCTCGCTCAACAGGCGCTCAACTGCACGCTCTCCTCCCTCGATCACCTCTCCGAGCGCGTTGTAGCTGATCTCGGAAGTCGCACGCTCGCGCAGGGACTACTGGCGAGACATGCGCCGTAAAGCAGGTGCGTGCTCCCCTCGTCTCCCTCCCTGGCGGAC